>JAOYMZ010076094.1:0-11795 GCA_025802335.1 Pinguicula primuliflora | reverse complement strand
ACTTCTTTTAGGTCAGTAAATGCGTCTGACAATTTATTCGCATCTTTTGTAAATGAATTATCATAAGAATTTATACTCACGAGGATCCCATGTTACTCGATAATTCTTCTCAAGAAGTATTTATCTTCAGTTGCTTATTTTTTCCCCTGATGTTGGGAACATTGCCTATAAAGTGACCATTGATAAACTTTGTCACAAATTGATATCCAACCAAAACTTTAAATATTTCATTGTAAGTGGAGTTCATACTCAACATATCCTCTATATTCTTTCAGGATCCATCTTTATGCAATTATGATGGAGGAATTAGCAAATCAGTCATACATCCAAAAATAGATGGATTTTTTTAAAGGCAATTTTGTTTTATTGATTTTTAAAAGTAACTGTACATTTTTTACAAAGATGGGTTTTTCATAAAAGGCCCAAACCCGACAACGCCTTCGTTGCTGTAACGATAGGCAGTTGTTGTTTTCGTCCATGATTGATCTTGCTTGAACTTTTCGATTCTTCCTTTTCTTCCTATTTTCATGGTGATACCGTCAAAATATCTTGTGCGATGATGTTGATTGGGCCTCTTGTTTGACACCAATTCGAGATTATGGCCGTTTGCCCTCCAAATGCATCTATTTTTTTGCCGGCGGATTTTTGCCCAGAGCCATGTAATTTCCTGGACTCTCATGTATAGTTGAATAGGTGTTTTGCTGTTTCCTGTGAAGTGTTTCTGATTTCTGTTGATCCACAGTTCCCAACAGGTTGCTATCCAGAGAGATTTCCAGAGTTCTTCATTGATTGGAGGGGGACAGCGTTTGATGAATTCTTCCAATGCGGGGGCTTGGTTGATGTCATTGATGTTGAGCCATTTCAATACCACAATCCAAGTTTCTTTTGCACAGATGCAGGTATTGAATGGTGTTCTTCGTCTTCTCCATTTTCTTGACATATGTAGCACTTTATCGATGTTTCATGATGAATAATGCCTCTTGCCTGAAGATTATTTTGCGTTGGTAGCCTTTTTTGCTGCATCTTCCATATGAATATCTGTATGCTTTTTGGCACAATTCTGCTTCTTGCTTGAATCAGAATGTTTTTTTTTCATTTTCCTGCCATTCTGGAGCTTTTGCTTGTATCAGCATTTTGTAATAGTCTTTGACTTTGTATCCTGGTTTGCTGTTTAGATGCACTGTCCATTTGTCGTCTGTATTCTCCTGCATCATTGTAGTGTCTAGAAGTTGCTGCATTTCTTCCAGCTTTTCTTTGTCAAGATCATCCAGTGCTCTGGTCCATTCCCAGTTTACATTTTTCTAGTTTTCGCATTGCCATCTTCCCAGGTCAGATATAACTCTGTTCTTGAATCTTGTTTTCCTGTACAATCTTGGGTAGGATTCAGATAGAGTTTTATTTCCTATCCAAATATTTTTCCGGAACAGAATAGTGTTACCACGGTCTGCATTTAAATGCCAAAGTTCTTGATACCATTGTTGTGTTAGTACTTTGTTGGTTTCTGCCCACCATATGGAATGCTTTCTTTCCTTTCTTCTTCTTTGTGTTGCTCCTGGATATGGTCTCAGCTCCCTGATTTTTCCAATCTTCAAGCTTCCATTCCTGCCATACCTTGAACACAGTATTTGCTTCCACAGTGGATTGCTCTCTTCATTCAAACGTGCTCCGAGTTTTCCAATCATTGATAGATTGAATGTATCTAAATCTCTTATTCCCAATCCACCTGCAAGAGTAGGTTGTGTTAGTTTATTCCATTTTACCCAATGAACCTTTCTCTCATTTTTCCTCTCATTCCAGAATTTTTTTTCTGAATTCTCTCAAGAGTATTCAAAATGTTCCTAGGGGCATGGTATAAGGTGAAATAGTAACACGGTAAGCACGACAGGACACTGTTGATAAGTACAGTTTTTCCCCCAACCGACAGAGTTGAGTTCCCATAACTGTCAAACCTCTTTCTGAATCTATTTACTATGGTTTACCACATCCTTGACCTTCTCGGGTTGTCACCAACTGGCATTCCCAAGTAAACCATTGGTAGCTTTGCAGATGAGCAATTTAGGAAAGCTGACATTCTGTTTGATACTTCTTCATCTAGGTTCAAACCATAGAAACTGCTCTTGTAAAATAGATGGATATTTTGTTCCTGACCTCGAACCATTGTATTAGGGAGAATATATGATAATTTATTGGCATGATGCACACTATTGTTGCTGTATATGCATGTCCTTAGCCAACATAGAAAACTTGTCCATCAATTATTTATCAACGATTCAACTGGATCGTTTATGCAATCATCATATTTGTACTATAATCATTATATTTGGCTAAGCTAAAAATTTCTAGTTTTCAAGTAGATGCCCACATGAACACTTCATAATATATTGCATCATATTGAACCGGATAGGTCTAACGGTTCATGTTAAAATATTAAATTTGCTAGTAAACTTCCGGTTTACTACAAGATAATTTTACTTAAGAATGACAAACAATTATTCTTTTCTATACACGTTGACAATTCAAAATAATCAATGCAATATATGAGATAGTCAAAATCTCTTCCATATGCTGTCTAGTCTCAACATGATATCCGTTTAGATCAATATCATTAAACTCATAAGGACTTTGAGACTTTTGTAGTAATCCATTCTCTAAGAGTTCGTCCCTTTTGTTAACAAAGTATTGACTCTTCTGAAGTTTCATTCATTTAACATTATCCAAGATATGTGTATAAACTTTTCCCACTTCAAGTGAGAAATTAATTTTCTCATTAAATATCACATTGTAATTACCCAGAAAAAAATTTCGGGTGACGCTACATTTTTTTATTATTCAATATAAAATATGCAATAACACTCTCATGCTAAGTATCTAATATATATAATCATCACTTATACATAAAGGAATTTAGGAAGATTAATATAATTATACAACAATAATAATAACACATATTTATAGAGATTAATCTCTTCAAGAGTGTTACAAATCCAGGAGTTTTCAAGTGTCGGATCGTGCGTGCCGGACTTACGTGCTGGACACGCCGTTCTGGCATCCTCTCCACCATGTTCTCCACCGCAAGCAACCTGTTGCTATCCCTTAAACCCCCACACACTCTGTGAATACTTCACATCCTTCTCAATTCATTCAACGGAGCAATGGAGCTTGATTTGACATCAAAACTGGCCAAGAAGATCTACGGCGAAAACAACGGCTCTTACTACGCATGGTGTCTGAATGAACTACTGATGCTCGAAGAAGGAAACATCGGGGCGGGGAAGCTTGCGGTGGAGAATATGATGGAGAGGATGCCGGAACGGCGTGTCCGGCATGTAAGTCCGGCACACACGATCCGGCACCTGAAAATTTCTGGTTACAAATCTCTTCTAAAGGCATGATATCTTTCTCCTTTTATTTTCAATGAAAACTTAATAAATCAATTTCGATAACTCTAAGAAGAATTAATCTTGTGACTAGATTTATGTCAAACAATATCTTAAACATGATATTGCAAGCAAGATTTACTTATGACATGTGATCCTTTCACATATAACACTTGTGATACTTTCATACGGATGATAAATTCTTAAGCATCATAATGTGTACTTGTATTGGGTATTGTTATCTCAAATTATGTATATTCTTCCCAAGTTTTCATAAATCCCATACAAATATAAACATGAATATAATCTCAATAAAACTCTCTTTGCAAATAAAGATGTAAATTTGCAATATTTATGTTATCTTCAGGACTCGTGCATCAAAATAAATTATTCATGAGTACTTTTTAGGAATAATTTCATTCCACACCACCAAATTTGGATCATCAAAATTACATGTGATCCTCATAGGCAAGAATTGTACTATAGTATGCCTTTTAATTTCTTGAGGACCACCTAATCATTCCACAAAAATATAAGCTCTTTGTCTATCTTCGAGATAGTGAGTCAAGAAAAATATTCTTCAAGCAGTTAAATTTTTCATGTTATCATATGATGATCATCAATCATCATTGAGGCATATACACATAAAGTGAGAAAATGTTCATCCACTTAAAAACTCATTTGTTGGTTCTTAGATAATATAATCAACCATGATAAATGAATAGTCTCTTCTTCGGGAGAGATCTCATGGTTCTAAGGACCATTTGCATCTTTGTATCACTTATCAAAATTTTCATTGTACGTGAATAACAATTTGAGTTTGCACTCATATCATACTACCATAATTTTTGTATATCATTGCTCAAAATTGATGAAACAAAAACTTACAGAGAATTAGTTAACAACTTTGCTTGTTGTCTCGACTTTGTTCTTGGTTCCTAATTTTAAAATAAACAATAGAATAAAAATAAACTAATTAGAACAAGAATAATGAAAATGACTATATGAAATAGTAAAGTGGAAGGAAAAAATCCTTAAACAATCTCATCATTGATAGGATCATTCTCCTCAAGTTTTTCAATGGTAAAACCTCCTCAAAATCTTGTAGTTAAAGGTAGAACTTTCCTCTAAATCTTGTAGCCCTTCAATGGTAGGTTTTTCCTCCAACTCTCGTAGCCCTTCAACGGTAGAACTTTCGTGTTGATAACGTGTATTAAATAAGTGAAACAACTGTGTGAATATATGAAGAACAAGAAATGTTGAAAGAACACAAACGGGAGGTTTCATTCATATCTCAAGTGTTATCTTTACACCAATACATTAGCCTTTATTTATAGACTTCATACAAAAGATGTAAGGTCACATTAAACTCTACACAAATGCACATTGAATAAGGAGTAATGGGGTAATGAAAAGCCAAAAGACATTCACAATATATTTTATAATATTCCTACCAAAATATGTGAGTTACAAAGCCGCAAAAAAAATTTAATTTTTTAAGTTCAAAACATTTTGATCATTAAAATTAAAAGAATAATGCTATTTGACTAATAACACATGACAGAATTGGCGATGCTTTACCCGTCAGACAATGCATTTAAGGCTTGGTGGGATATACGACCATTAGCGCCCAGTGAGATATGGTTCAACAATAACATCGAGTTTAGCTTGCAGACAGCAGAGAAGGCGTGGTTCTGGAAAACTAATTGGATAGAAGAATGTACATTAGCAACCTTGCATGGTGAACTGTTTAGAATTGCTTCTAATAAAGATAGAATGGTGCGAGGATCCCTGCAAGGTGACAAAGAGTTTGGATCATCGTACAATCTATCCTCTTTAGGTATAACTAGGAACCAATAGGTTTACAGGAGGCTACTTAGACAATGGGAGATGGAACGACTCACTTCACTCCACGAACAGCTCTACAGCATTAGGTTACAAGCTGAAGGAATAGACACATGGACATGGAGAGAAGACCCAACGGGGAGTTTTCTCTGTAAAAACAGCATACACACTCATCCAAAGATAAAGCAATGAGGATGCAACCAACAAGAGTTATCTCGCCAAAGCCTGGGGGAAGTATGCATCTGGTAGAGTTCAAACTTTTGCTTGACAACTTATGCAACATTGAATCCCCACCATGGCCAATCTTCAACAACAGGGAATATCATTCAGTGTCATGAGAGTACGTTGTGCATGGTGTGGTGAAGCGGAAGAAAGCGTTGAGCACATGGATGGATCCATTGGGGTGCTTGGGGGAGCCAGACCCCCCAACCCCCAACCCCCCGAAAAATATTATAGGGATCAACCAGGGTGCTTTGGTTCTAGGGATTTTCAATAGGATGCCAGTGAAGATGAATTTCTTATAATACTCTCTTACTGGATTTTGCGAGAATGACGAGGGCATAAGGGGACTGAAGATTTTCTGCAGAATGTTGGAAGATAAGGTGGGGTTAAATGATTTTACTTTAACTAGTGTTTTATCTATCTGCGGGGATTGGGAATTTGAGGTCCAGTAAACACATTCAGACATTTGTTCTCAATATCAATTTTGGCAATAATTATTGGGTCTGCTATTGGTGCTCTACATTTGATTATTTAATTGATGTTTGTTTCTAAGCCTTTTCTCATAGTTTTTCTTCTGTTTTAACAACAGTGTTGCTTAATAAAAAATTGGGAAAAATTAATTTTAGTCTCGTAGGATTGCTCGAGTTTCATTATTGGTTCCATAGGATTTAAAATATCATTATTAATCCTTAAGTTCCATGACCCTAATCAGTTTTGGTCCATTTAATATGTGTTACTTGCAATAGTAAGTTTTTTAATTAAAAAATTTTAAAATTAAATAAAATTAGAAGAAAACTTATCATTTCCTGTCATTTTTTTTCAACAAAAACAGTAACTATTTCCACAAGAAAAACGACAACAATGCAACCAAGAAAAATCAGCACATATGCAACCAAGAATACCTCAAATCGTGCAACAGCAACTAAAACTGCTATAGAAAACTGCAAATATTTCCACACACACAAAAATAGCGATTGGGTTCTTCGGGCAGAAAAGTGGGCGTAGAAGAATTGTTTTTTGTTTATGTAATAAAATCGGAGTGTCATAGTATGGAGTTGAATTTTAGTTTTGTATTTAAATTATTAAAAAATTAAAATACTAAAAAACCCTGCTATTGCAGGTAAAACATATTAAAAGGACCAAAACTGATTAGAGTTATAGAATTTATGGGATTAATATTGATATTTTGAATGCTATGAGACCAATAATGAAACTTGAGCAATCCTATAGGACTAAAAGTGATTTTTTCCCTAAAAATTATAACAAAATTTCTTCTGTTCTCTTACTGCATGATTTTCAATGGCCAACCAAAACTAATGAGGCTGAATGATTTACTGTATGTTCCATGCTTTAATCATTTTGCTTAATCTGACTACTATGTTAGGTATTTTTTCCACCATATTTAGTTGGTTTATTTTTATCTATTTCTCCACTTTCCTAAATTACACATCAGTTTTTGTATTACTTGCCAATGTCATACCTTCTCACTTTGGTGAAGCATGTTATTTATTGGGTTTACACCAACGCTTGCTGGTATGTTTTCATGGGTGAAAATTGGCCCAATCGGTTATTTTACTTATTTATAATAAGAAAGAACCTTGTCATGTTTGCCATTAACTGTGCAGAATTTTTCTGTAAGTTTGATGTTGGTCCAATTGTTCGGAATCTTTGATTCAGAACAATTGGATTGATATACCTATATGAAGTCACATCTTTTAATTTAAATGGTGATTCATTCAATTTGCGGACAATAACCTGTGTTTTATTTACAAATTTTTAATGTTTCATATGTTATGTTGTTCATGTTCTTCTTTTTGACATATAGTGAAAATTTGATTTTCTTGTTGAGTTGTTTGCCAAGTGATTGAGAGCCATCCATTAGCATCTCATGACCATGAGTTACCCTTTAAAATTCATATGTTTGGTTTTCTGGCCATTAGCATGAAGATAGTGAACTGTTAGCTTCTGAAATGAGAAAAAAGTGAGCTAAGAATAGCAAAAGCAACAATGAAAAGGGTGATAAAGGTATGGGAAGCTCATTAAAGTCATTCCGCTTGGGCACCGCCGATATTTGAAGTGTAAATCCGCCCCTGGTTGAGCATATTTAAAATCTAGCATGAAATCTCCCAATGGACATGCATAATATTTAATTCTCGTCGGCCTTTGGATCAGCACCATAAGTCATTCTCAGTATCATTTAAAGGCCATACCATTTGGCAAACTACCATGTGGTCTCTATGGATGGAACGAAACTGTGTGATCCAATGTCGAAGGTATGAGTGACGTCTCGGAGATGGTAAATGTTCAAACCTGGTACTGGATCATGTACACTTCCTCGGGGTCATACAGGAGAGATTGGCAACATGATCCAACTTTTATATTTAGCACTATAAGTCAGTCTAGTAGCATGATCTTGTGAGATAAAATTGGTGTAAGTAGCACATAATAAACAAAAAAATAGAGATATTTCTGTACTATTTTGATGGTATCACAAGTTTTATCTTTACTAAATTTTGTGAGATAAAATTGGTGTACGTAGCACATAATAAACAAAAAATATAGAAGATAATAACAAAGGATAAAGATTGCGCCGATAACTTTTCTTCGCTCACCACGACTCTTCTTTACCGCAAACCCCTCAAGTTTCCACCATAAATTGGCCAACGGGAAAAATCTGAACCCTGCAGAAGTAGAATAGAACTATCAGTTTCTGATCATCGATTTCGACGTGACATCAAAGAAGGCATCCTTGCAAGACAAACCAGTTATGTCACAGGTTTTGAGATTTCAAACGTTATTACGGAAAGCAATAACGTGTTTTTATCCTCGGGTCAAAAAATCCGATGTAGCTAATCCCCTGACACCTAGCCGAAATCAGTTCATATCTGCGTCTCATCATCTTCCACGTGAGATGGTAGAAGCCATCCTCGCTAGATTACCGATCAAGTCTCTATTGAGATTTCAAGCTGTTTCAAAATCATGGAAATCGATAATATGGTCTCAATTCTTCTACAAGATGCACCAGAAAGTATTTTGGAATCCCCCCAGACGGGCATTCATTATGCGCAAGAGGGAATCTGTTGAATTTTGTTTGACTGACCGTTACAATCCAAAAGTTATAACGGGATCAGTTTATGAGGCCTCCTTTTCTGGGGTCGATTTGATGCCCTATTGTTCAAGTAACGGCGTCGTACTTGTTGTGGGAAAGGGAAACACAACTTCTAGCATGAAAAATTACATTTTATTGAATCCTACTACTGGAATATATGAGAAAATTGTGTGCCCTTATGAGGTCAGTTTCGTTGGAAGAATTTGTGGGCTCTGTTTCGATCCAGAATGGGATGATGATTTCAAGATTATCGTTGTTTCGGGTGATATTTACTTCACTTATTCATGTAAGAATGGTAACTGGAGCGAGATGAAAACATTCATGTATAGCTCCATTGGCAAGTACCGAGAATGCTGTTATAATGGAAATTTCTATATGGTCTCATCAGGATCTGAAGAACATGGACTCCATCTTTTACGTTTTGATAGTAGACAGGATACATTCATCTTGCTCCCAAAGATCGAAGGTATAATGAACAGAAAACGGATGTTCCTTGATGAGACAAATGGTCATCTGCACGTATTTGAAAAATCATTGGCAGGTGACAACATTCTACAGACCTGTACTTGGGAACTGGTTGGAGGATCTTGGATTAAGCATAAAGATAAGTTTAATGTTGATGATGGTTCCCTGAATCAAGATCAATCAGATGTGTCTCCTCCTGGATGGGAAAATTGCCTACGACTCCCTTGTTTTAGCTATGTCCACGAGACAATCTTCTTCCCCTTTGACAGGGCTTTCTCAAGTTCAACGTGATGGACATCATTATCTTCTTCAGTTTGGAGAGTTTAAAACTTTAATCACAGTTTAAAAGGGATGGTCTTTATGCGATGCTTGAGGCTGCTATGAGTTTTGCACTGATTAGGTCGATTTATTTATTATGTTCTAAACTTATTTCTTCAAACTTTGGAATTAGAGAGCTACACTGTTGATTTATTACTAAAGTGTGACGACAAAAAAATCGATGATTTGTCTGTTACGATCAGTGTTAGGCAGCACCTAAGACCGCCGCCTATGACAAAAAAACCTATGAGTTCATGACTTGGCCGGTCTTAGGCGGCACCTAAGTATTGGTTGGTCGCAAATAAGTTAAAAATGCTATAAGTTAGTTCAGGGTTGATTGACATCCTCACACTCTCTTACATTTCTAAATATGGACCCTCTATACACACTAAAATATGTGTGTACTCTTACATGATGTGAGTGAGAGTGTGGGGCAACACTTAGGGCTGTCGTATAGTGGGACTCCGATGTTGGCACACTATTTGATCTTATTGAGAATAATTTATGCAAAATTGGAGCGAGTGGACGGTAAAATTCAATTCTTCAATTATTGCTGAATTTTCTTGTGATATTGAGCTAGTGTTCCAGTGTAATCCCAGGTAATTGGTTGTTTCAGCTCTGCTCTTGGTGAATGGAATCAACATTGTTGAATGTCCATCTGGCAAAAAAAAAAAAGCAAGTCCAAAGTCGAAATTTTCGAAAGAATTGTGCTGGTAATTTGCAAAACAAGATTCAAACATTTCATGTAGCGCTCATAGCAGCAAGCTCAACATACACCAGACATGTAACACAATTAGAAACAAAGGGAATAGGATGTTATGCACCATGTTGAGTGAGAGTTTGGACGAAAAAGAGCACGCCAAACAACAAGACTACAGAGTAAACTTCTAATCTCTACATCATAAATGAACAGTTTTACAACTCTTCTAATCTCTACATCATAAATGAACAGTTTTACAGCTTACAAGTACAAAGAAGAGTGGTTAGTTCGATCAAGTTGTCTTCTTTACAGCTTACAAGTACAATTCACATTGAACCACATATCATTGTACATACATATTTATGTAAATAAATAATTTTTATACACATCCAACCGATATGCTTAAAAAATGACGACAGCTACGCGACTGGACGTTTTGTACCCGAATAAGATAGTCGGGACCTAAACCCTGGAACCTAGAACATTGACGAGAAGTATCCAATTATCAAAATCTGAAATCAAGTACAATATGATTAAACGAAGTAAGTAACATTGACATGGTATCACCATCAAATGACAAATTCCAAACGTCCTATCAAACAGGATTCCCGTTTTCCACAAATTTGTAAATATGTACCCACCTAAATACGCTAAAGCCCAAGAATTTGTCAACCCATTTTCTACGCTCATATCTCATGCTCAAAATCCTCCTTCCTGGTTCACCACCACCACCACCACCGGAGATTGGAAAAGATACGATCTCTCCGTATAAGTTGATCAAGATTGCTTTTGATTCTTCTTCTCCCGTAACAATCGATAATGGCCAAATATTTTCGAACCCAATGTCTCTCTGTCTATCCTCCTTGTACCACATACTCCAATCAACTCTGCATATTTTGGACCAATTGGAATCATCTTACGAGAGCAAATATACATTGAAACATCTCTTGTCCTCAATATCATACCTTCTAACACAGTAAACACGGCCGCACGATTCAAGAAGATGCTGCTGATCCCATGTAAGATGACCATTATCACGTGTAGGACGAAAACGATCAACAACATGTATTAAAGAGTTTTCGCCAATAATACCTAATGCATTAAAGTCCAATTTCGCAAGATATGTAATTTTCTAGAAACCTTGAGAGATCTGAATGAGATATGGAAAAGAATTCGTGTTGATAATGTGTTGTAATCTCAAATTCTGCAGCAAAGAAAAAAAGAAAATTAGACTGATTGTGAAGAAGCGTAAGCCTTATTCACAAAAGTGTAATGCCTCTTTATATAGAGAAAAAGATCGGCGATTATAGAAATTTTATTCTTACAAAAGTGTTTCAATCAGTATATATCTATCCTGCAGAATAAAATTTGATCCTATCACAAGTTTTATCTTTACTAGATTTTGTGAGATAAAATTGGGGGTCATTCGCAAAAATAACCTTATGAGAAAACTGTTTTTGAAAAGTAACCTTTTAAAAAAAAGAATTGCAAATATAACCTCCATCTTTAAAAATAAATCAAAAAATCGAATATATTCTAGTTAACGACTAAACGGTTACTACTAAACAACCCGCTAACTTAACCACACTCATTCCCGCCAAACCCATCTACGACCGTATGGAAACACGATGACCGGAAAACCGAAAACCTGCATTTTTTTCAGTTTCGTTTTTCCAATTCTTCACCCGTCCCGGCTCAACGACTGGTCCGAAAACGTATTCAGAGATAAAGAGAGAGAGATCATCGACGGGCCCAACGT
>JAOYMZ010076073.1:0-11796 GCA_025802335.1 Pinguicula primuliflora | reverse complement strand
ATTTAACTGTTCCATCAACCAAAATCCACCTCAAAGTAAACACACGAAAACATAACTAACTCTATCAAAATCATCCTTCGAAATCTGTTTCCTTCATTTGATATTGATTTGGGCGTAACTACTCTAATCAAAATTCACCTGAAATTTTTTTCGGATAGTAACGGGGCCTTATGAGTCAGAAGGTGAACATTCACGTAACAGACTTATTTTGTCAAATTGACTTATAAGGCAGAATTGACTGATAAGATGACTTATAAGGCGATGCTAAATACAGCCTTAGCCCCAGTCAGAGGCAAATCAGTTCCTGTCGCTGCAATTACTTCACTTTCATCATAGATCCTGATATTCCAATCTTGAAAGGAAAGACTCCTCTTCGCATAGCTATCAGCTTTACTATTCTGTTGTCGTGGGGTATGACAGAAAGTGATTTGACCAAATTTCAAACGTAGCTCGTGTATGCAAGATGTGAAGTGTTGCATGAACTCTTGATGTTCATCTTGGTGGATTACATCCAGTGCCACGATAGAATTGGTGTGACAAATAATCCGCTTCAGTCCATACGTTACAGCTAGGCCGAGTCCATGTATTATGGACCAGAGTTCTGTATGTAGCACATTGCTATTACCAATTCTCTTAGCAAAAGTCAGAATGGTACAACCCTGTCGGTTTTGAATCACACGTCCTACGCCAGCATTAGAATTGTGCTAGCTATGATACAGCACCATCAGTGATCACACGTCCTACGCCAACATTAAAATTGTGCTAGCTATGATACAACACCATCAGTTCGTAGAAGAAAGGTCTCATCTTCAACTGTTCCCGCTTGGCAGGGCAATTCGAGGGGAGATTGAAAATAATCTTGAAGTTGAAGCACGATTAGAATTGAAAAAATATGAGATTTTTGATTTTTTTTATATATAATCTTTACTTTAGTGTGTTCAATTTTGATAATGCACACAACCATTAGAATTGAAAAAAAAAATTAATGGGCAATGGAGGGAAGTGGGTGCAGTGTCCTCGTGCCAAATTGAGAGAGGGTAGGTTACGATGATTTGAATATGTATGCAGAAAGAGTATGAACGAGCCCGTCAAGAAGGTCAAAGGTTTATAAGTTGAAGGGCGACGAGGGCGGGAGAGACCTAAGAGAACAAGGGATGAGCAGAACCGGTTAGATTTAGTAGGATTAAACCTCTCCGAGGGCATGACCTATGATAGGAAGAGTTGAAAACGTCATATTACGGTTAAAGATATATAAGACTATTTAGAGTAGTCATTTGTGTATGGACCTCTAGGCCGATAGAAATTAGCGGGATATACTAGTGGATATTTGCACCTAATTGTATTTTATCTGTTTAGTTATTTCCTTATTTGTGTAGGCATTTATTTTATTTCGGATATGTGTAGTGTATGATTGAGGTAAGTAGTTTATTTCTACTATATTCACTTATTCCTTTTATTATTGTTATAATAATAATTACTATTATTACAACTATTTACTAGGATTATTACTACTACTATTATTATTAGTACTAGTATTATTAGGATTATGATTATGAATATTATTATTTATTATTTTATTTTTTTTGTGCTGAAGATCTCCACGAAAATAATCTCTTCATCCTGTTGAAGAGTGGAGGTATGATTGCGTACATCTTACCCTCCCCAGACCCTGCCTAAGGGTGGAATTTACTGGGTATGTTTGGTTTGATTTGTTTTCCTTCATATAAGCTCCCCCTCATAAGTAGATAAGTTTTGGCAGCAGATTTGTTAGCATTTTTCCATGTGTCAAGCCATATGCATCAAAATTCAAATATCATATCAGGCCAGATTTTTCATAAATTGTGTACCTTGGCCGGAGATGCTTGCTATGGTATAGCAACCATCTCCGTTTTTTATGATGACCGCAAAAGATTCTAAAAGAATCTGTAGAGCAGTCGAGGTGGGTTTTTTTTCCAAGGATTTATCTTTTTGGACCTTCTTTTTAGTTTGAATCTTTATCAGGTTCCAACCTCATCAGGGGTTGTACCAGATCCTTTTTATATGATTTCCACACTTTCACAGGAAGAGATTGCTTCGTATAGAAGTTATGGTCCCCATATGCATAGTCTCAGTTGGCCATGGCTTTCACCACTTTCATGTTGTCTTTCTGGATTGCTTTAATGTAGAAAATGTGATTGTCCTCCAGCATCTTTTTAAACTTATGATACTGCAGGAAGAGTCTCCATGGACATCTGTTGAAGAGAGTGATGTTGATCATGCTTAAATTTTGTTTACAAGTATAACTATGTTGTAAAACATTTGTGATTGTTGAATATGTAAAAATGTGCAGTGGCTTTTGTCTTGCCATCTGTACATCCTTGTGTATAAACATTTCAAAATTGAATGAAAAAAACAGTTCCGTTCATATCCAATATCAGTTCCTTCGAAAGAGGGAAAATACTCCCTTGAACAGAGCTGAAAACTCTGTCTTCAATCAGAGAAAAACTATGATTTGGTTCACTACAAAAACTCATATCTACACAATAACCTCAACCTTTCTAAACTAAGTCCTTATATCTTCTATAAGTGGTATCGGAGCCACTATGGCTGCGCAAAATCCGTCGATGCATCCTTCAGCTGGAATATCTCCATCATATTTTTCCGGCGAAGGATACCAGTTCTAGGCCGTTAAGATGAAGGCTTATCTTAAGGGCAGTTGTTGTGGGAAGCAGTGGAGTCCAATGTCGAGCCAATTCAGCCAAATGCAAATAATGTGAATCAGGAAAAACTTTATGAAGAAAAGATGCCTAGGCGTTATAGAGCCATGAGTGTATTACATCAATCTATTGTCGAATCTATTTTTGGAAGGATTATGGATTGTAACACAGCTAAGGAGATCTGGGAAGAATTGGAACGAATTTTCCAGGGAAATGCTAGAACTAAACAATTGAAGCTGTTTAATTTGAGAAAAGAGTTTGAGATGACCTATATGCTAGAATCTAAGAAGCTGAAAGATTATATCGACAGATTATTGAAGATTGTCAATCAAATTCGGCTCTTGGGAGAAAAGGTAGAAGAAAGAAGAATTGTGGAGAAAATCATGGTTACTTTACCGGCCAAATTTGAGGCTAAGATTTCCTCCCTTGAAGATGTATATGATGTAGCAGATATGACAGTTGCTAATTTGGTTTCAGCCTTAGAAGCAGCTGAACAACGAATGGCTTTTAGAGAGGTTACTAGAACTGGAGCTAAAGCTTTGATGGCTCAAAAGTTTTCTGGTAAATTTGAAGGGAAAGTGGAAAAAATAGAAGATAAACGTGATGGCAAGAAGAAGAAAACTTGGGAGAAGAAGGATTTCCCAAAGAAGGATCAGCCATCTTCTTCGGGAATGGCTAAAAAGGGTGGAAAATTCCCACCTTGTTCGTATTGCAAAAAGGATAATCATTCAGAGAGTTACTATTTTTTTTGACCTGATGCCAGATCAAACAGGACATGTTGATAAGGTTTGTCCTGAAAAAAAATCAAGGCCTTTGGGACAGCAAGCTCAAGCAACTGAATTGTTGGAGATACTAGAGGATCATGTTTTTGTGACTTCATTTGAATCTGAAAGTGATAAATCTGGAGATGGTTCAGTGAAGTGGCTTTTGGATTCAGGGTGTACACATCACATGACCTCAGAAATTAAGTGTTTTAGTTCTGTTGCAAAGTCCCATGGTTTTACTGTCAAAGTTGGCAATGGCTCTCGAATGAAGGTAGAAGGTCAAGGTGAAGTTGAAGTGAATACTTTAACAGGAGTAAAAAGGATCAAGGATGTGTTTTATGTCCCTGAAGTTGTCCACAATCTGTTACGTGTGGGACAACTTCTCAAGAATCACTATCAGTTTATCCTGAAAGATGCAAAGTGTGAGATATATGATCCTTTGGGCGAACTGTTATTTTCTATACCTATGATCAATAGAAGCTTCATACTCGATCTGACAAATTTGAAGGCTCAAGAATTTATAAATCTTGAGGATGCTTCAGTTATATGGCACAGAAGGTATGGACATCCGAATATGGAAGCTTTGAAGTTTATGCAGAAGAAAAATCTGGTGAAGGTTCTACCTTTCATTTTTCCTGATGGACAAGTCTGTGGCGTTTTTCAGTAAGGAAAAGCTAGTCAACTGACTTTTCCAATCAACACAGTGCTGCCAACAACACAGAAATTGGAACTGGTTCACTCGGATATATGTGGACCAATGTCTGTGGATTCATTGGGAGGTATGAGGTATTTTTTGAATTTCATTGATGACTTTACTCGATATTGTTGGTGTTATTTTTTGAAACAGAAATCAGAAGTATTTTCATACTTTCAAGACTTCAAAGCTGAAGCAGAAAAACAAAGTTCCTATCATTTGAAGTGTTAAGGACTGATAATGGCACAGAATATCTATCTGGTCAGTTTCAAATGTTTTTGAAGCAGCATGGTGTAGTTCATCAACTCACGGTTCCATATACACCACAGCAAAATGGAGTCAGTGAGAGAAAAAACCGAACCCTTATGAATAGGGCCAAATGTTTGATGCTAAAAAAAGATTTGCCAAAGGAGTTTTGGGCTGAAGCCATCAATTGTGCAGTTTATCTGCAAAATAGACTCCCAAGTAAATTACTGAGAGATAAAACTCCTTTTGAAGCCTGGATGGGTAGGAAACCTTCTGTGCAGTATCTAAAAATTTTTTAGAGCATCTGCTATGCTCTAATTCCTGAAGCAAAGAGAGATAAATTGGATAGCCGGGCAAAAATTGGAATTCTTGTGGTTATAGCTCGGTATCTAAAGGTTATAAGATTTACAATCCTATCAGCAAGCAGATATCAGTGCAGAGGAGTTTGCTGGTAGATGAAAATGCAAAATGGGATTGGAAGATGATGAGAGTTCAGAAATCTGATGAAGTGGAAAAATATTCAGATAGTGAAGAACAAGTTTTTCCAGAGTCTGATGAGCCTTCTGTGAGAGGTTTAAGATCTTTGGAAGACATTTATAAAAGATGCAACTTAGCATAAACAGAACCTGCTAATGTCAATGTTGCTATGCAAGATCAAAAATGGAAGCAAGCTATGCAGGAGGAGCTTGCGATGATAGAAAAATATGGGACCTGGACTTTGGTTGATAAGCCGAAAGACAAGAATATTATTGGTTTAAAATGGATTTTCAAAACCAAATTCAATGCTGATGGCTCTATCAACAAATATAAAGTCAGATTAGTTGTCCAAGGTTTTAATCAAGAGGCAGGAGTGGATTATGCTGAAACTTTTGCACCAGTTGCAAGGTTAGATACTATAAAACTGCTCTTGTCACTTGCTGCACAAAAATATTGGACTGTTATGCATTTGGATATTAAATCTGCATTTCTAAATGGAGATTTAGATGAACAAGTCTATGTTTTTCGACCACCTGGGTTCGAGAACAAACTTGCACCTGAAAAGGTATATTTGTTGAAAAAGGCTTTATATGGATTGCATCAAGCACCTAGAGCTTGGAACCATAAACGGCATTGTATGCTGATTAATTCTGGTTTTAAATGCAGTCTGAATGATGCTACTTTATATCTTAAATTTTCTGAGCTTGGTTGCATTATTCTTTCGGTTTATGTTGATGATATTATGCTCACTGGTGATGATCAATCTGGAATACTTAATGTTAAAGTGAAGTTGGAAAAGCAGTTTGAAGTCACTGATTTGGGAAAGTTACATTATTTCCTTGGTTTACAAGTAGCTCAAACTGATGCTGGAATATTTGTCTCTCAAGAGAAATTTGCTACTCAGCTTCTTAAAAAGTTTGAAATGGTGAATAGCAAAGCAGTTTTTACACCTTTAGCTCATGGCATTTCTCTATGTGAAACTGCAGAAGTTCAGTTATGTGATGCCTCAAAATTTAGAAGTTTGATTGGTTCTCGTCTATATCTGTGTGTTTCAAGGTCAGACATTATGTATGCTACAAGTTTGTTGTCACTGTTTATGTCAAGACCTATTGAAATACATTTTACAGCAGCAAAAAGAGTGCTGAGATATATTAAAGGAACAGTTGGATATGGATTGATGTTTAAATATAAAGTGCCTATAAATCTGCATGGATTCGTAGATAGTGACTTTGCAGGTTCATCAGAAGATATGAAGAGTACTTCTGGATACTGTTTTTCTTTGGGTTCAGCCATATTTTGTTGGAACTCTCGGAAACAACAAAATGTGGCACAATCCACAGCAGGGGCAGAGTATGTGGCTGCTGCAACTGCTATGAATCAGGCACTTTGATTGAGAAAAATACTTGAAGAGATGAGAATGTTATCACCAGAACCTGTTCCACTGTTCTGTGATAGTAAATCTGCAATAGCTATGGTCAAGAATCCAGTTTTTCATAATCGGACAAAGCACATCAAAATTAAGTATCATGCACTGCGGGAAGCTGAACATGACAAGCTGATATCTCTGCACTTTTGTGGTACAAATGAACAACTTGCTGATATATTTACAAAAGCTTTGCAGAAAGAGAGACATAGTATGCTACTAAAGAAGTTGGGACTGATAGACAAACTCAACATCAAGGAGGAGTGTTGAAGAATGCAGTCTGATGCTAAGTTCTGTTTTTTACTTCTTTAGTCTGATATTTTGTTCTATTAAATATAGTTCAATTTTTTAAAAAACTTATATCTGATGTAAACGTGCTGAGATTAAGGCGTGTTTTGTGTTTTGTAAACACCGCTTACTTATGTACATATTGATAACGTTTGGAATGAGAAGAATAACTTTCTTTCTCAATTTTTCTTTCTTGTCTCTGAAGGAACCCTAGAACAGAACTTCTGTTCGAACCAGGAAGCATAACTCTCTGCTCATCTCAATACCATATCTTTTCCTTCATAAAATTCAATCTCTCTAAACTAAGTCCTCATAACCTTCTATCACTAAGTGTGATTCTTCTTGTTCTTTATGCTAAGTGGTCATTGTTCTTAATGGATTTAGACATTTCCACTGGTTAGTCTACCTCTAATCTTGATTTGGGTGTTTGTCACCGGGTGTAGCTATTTTCTTGCATCTATGGAGATGAAAGCCATGGTTCATGACTGACATAGTGAACCAAGCAGCAATTATCCTCATTTTTATGCAAGAGTTAGCTTTCATGTTGTGGGTTTATCCATTTCTTGCCTTGAACTTCTTCCCTCGTACGAGAGGATATGAGAAGAAGTGACACTCTAGACACTTACACTACTGTACTAGGGGTGCTCCACTGGTTCTTGGTGACATATCTAAAGAGTAAACTATATTTGGATTTTGGTCAGTGTGATGGCACCCACCTTGTTCTTTAACACCAATGGTACTGAGGCCAAGAGGTAAAATTCTCCTAGTTTTATAAGACTAGTTTGTAACTCAACCATAGTACAAGCTATACATAGATCGTGTGGGTGTAACTAAGCAAGCTAAGCATTTAGTCCATAAACTCTCGTTTCTGAATCTTGAGGAGGCAACTCACCTTGCCTTGAGTTATTTCTCTCATATTAGTTACCTACTTATTTGGTTGTGTTAAGCTTTATGGTTGTGACGACCTTGAACTCTAATCCCAACATATGTCCTGTTTTTAATTAGTGCAGTAGTTTTTTGCTTTGTAGTGTAGCAAAACCTTCAAAGATCTTCGGTTGATTTGTGATAAATCAGTGATTGTAGCATGTCTTGCAGCTACTCCTTTGGGAGAATGACCCTTGCTTACGCTTGGTACTACTTGTGACCGTGTATACTTTGTACGCCATCATCAGACTTATCCGAAAATTTTCTCCTCCAGGATGTTACATCCAGATTAAAATTTCTTACGTCCAGACTTGTGTTTTTATCCGTATGATTGAAATTAGACGATCCAGATTAACCGGGTCAGAATAACAAACTGGTTAACCCGAAGACCTGCGAAAATGTTGGATTGATCTGGATCAACTGATTTCAACCCTACTGATAGAAATATAAATCTAGATGTAAGGAATTTTAGCCTGGATGTAACATCCTGGAGCAGAAAATTTCTGCAAATTTATTATTTTCAAAATCAAATACTTCATCGTAGAAGAATCGTGCGCCGATATCAAATGAATCACAAGATGGTAATTTTGCTCCTTTATCAGTTCGTGTACCTCAATGTTGACTCAGTGGGTCACAAAATACCTCGTTGGGCTGTTCTCTCTCAACCTATCCATTGCCGAGATGGATGATTGACCTTGTGCCATCGTCCTTTTGTCCAGAATTTTGATAATTTTTGTCGTCTATTCTATTGTGCAATGACATGTTGTTTCTGATTAACTGGTTCGAACTCATTGTTGAGCCCAGATCTCGATCGACGGCATTGAAATGATTGACTTAGAACTCCATTTTGGAGGATAAAGAAGATAAAAAATTTTGATTGAGTTTGCAAAAATGATGCAAACTCATAAAGTATGTTGTTGAAATCTGCTTCCTGTTCAGCAGCTAGAGCTCTTTTCATGTCAGCTGCGTGAGCACAAACCTTTTTTGACAACCAGTCTGCCATGATGCGACTGTGTATCGCCGGAAAACGGGAAAAAGATTTTAGGTTGCAGAATTATGTCGGCTCTGATACCATATTAAGCAGAAAAGTATAAGAGGAATGTAGAAAATCTTCTCTTGTATGTAATTCCTTAATTTGTACATGTATATATAGTTACAACTTCATACAACTCATGCTAAGGCAATTAACTGAACTCCTGAATAAGAGGTTTCGATTTCAAGCCCCAACAAAAGCGTTTGGCCAGGCCTAATCTATAGGAGCCGTTGGGATGGGTGCAGACCCCCTAGATTAGTTGGAAGTGTAAAAACTCTCGGATACTATAGAGGAGCGGGAGTATTTCTCCTATTTACCTACCTAAAAAAATACAATTCATGCTAAGTACATCTCTACAATTAAGAAAGTGATCCCTATAATTTAGGAATCGTGAGATAGGAAGTATTTGAATTCTAATCCTTTCCTTAAGACACTCCACCACCTCAGAAAATAATCATGCTAACTTGCACCCTAAAACTTAGCTGGCATGACGAACAAACGACCAACAGATAAAATTAAGGCTATATTTGCAAATTCTTCTCAAAAACTACTTTTGATTTTTGAATCGTAGAAACTCCTTTTAAAGTGTATGCGATTTTGGCTTCTGGTGGTGACCTGACGGTGGAAAAGCCCCCAAAAGCCCAAAAATCAGAAATTCCAATGGAGTTACTTCTGAGATGCTTAATGTGGTGATAATTTTGTAATTATTTAAAAAGTTACTTTTAAGATAATTTTGTCCATATAAATAAATCGATAATACCATAATACCCATCAATTTTCCCGTATTATATTCAGTTTGTCTCACTATTTTTTTAAATTTGTCCTAGGGTGTACAAAATATCCATCGGGTTCGGGTTTAATCGGACCCGACCCCAGAACGGGACCTGATACCTACGGGTATCGAGTTTTTTGATCGGGTTCGAGTTTTGAAAATCGGACCCGAAATACTTCAGGTCCGGGTTTGCATGATCGGGTTCGGGTATTACCCAGACCTTGAAAAAATATTTACAAAACTGATTTCATGTTTGAAACCCAAAATATATTTAAAGAAAAAATAAAAAATTTAAAACAGAGCCTCCACTACACCACCAAGATTTCACGTTCAAGCTATTGTTACGGGGTAAGGGATGTGGAATTTGGAGAACTATTGGACAAAGTTATCTAACTTCTGAAACAAAATGTTCTTACTTGGTGTTGTTTAACGCCTAGATCATCGCCATGTGTTGATATTTATATATACTTAATGGTGTGTAAATGAAGCTTGTTTATTTATTTTCGGGGTTCAGGAGATTTGTTAGTGAATTACTGCATGCGAATGTTATTATAATTAATATTGATCGTGAAACTCATCTCTTGCTCATGCAGATAATAAATCTTTTGTTTTATGTGAATTGTCTATTGCCGACAGAGGTATTTTCACAGTGGGAATAGTTATCATGATATCTAAAATGACAATTATTATATAATGACCTGTCAGATTTAAAACCTTATTTTTTTCACCAGAAGAAAAAAAACTTTGTTTTTTGCATAACGGTCCAGGTCTGGGTACCGAAACCGAACCAAATAAGTTAAAAAAAAATAAAGAAATGGGTATCACCCGAAACCCAGAACCAGACTCGGTACCCGCCGGGTCCGGGTACCCAACATCGAGTTTGGGTACTTTTTTCAAAACCAGGTGTTTCGGGTCTAGGTTCGGGTATTTCCACTACCGGGACTCGATACCCGTTTGCACACCCAACTTTTGTCACAGTAAAACCCTAACTACAAACATTTATAATTTTTTTTTTATAAAAACACTTTATTTAAAAATTCTTCTAAGAAGTCACTTTTAAAAAACACAACAATTTGCAAATATAGACTAAATCAACCTGACTTTTCAACCTAAGACACAATTTAACAAAGTGAATAACACAGTGAAGACCTCTTCAACCTAAACATGGTACGTCTCCTTGCAGATACTTCAACATTTATTTGGTTCGTGTGCCCCTCCAAACAATGATCCGTTTGGATCACTCTTTCACTGTTCCCTGATCTTCATGCCTCACCCAATATGTCCTAGAGGACCACAGGTGAAAACGGGAAGGTTCTCCTCTTATGAGACTATCTTGAGCTTCAATTGCGGGAATGGGTTCAAAATCAATACGCTTTTGCGCCTAACACACACATTTCAAATATTTTGTAAAATATGATTGTGCATGTGAAAAATTGCAGGAAATTTTTACCGGACCGCGTAAATTCCACGAAAAACATAAGAAATTCAGGTGTCTACTTAATACAGGATGCCCAAAAAGTATTGAAAATCCGGTGTTAAATTATAATCTGTCATGTGTTTTTCCCATGATTTTCGTGACACTTTTTCTTAGAGAATATAAGCCCTCGAAAAATTGGCCTAGTCTCTTGTGTAATAGTTTTTGTGAATTGCTAACTATCTTGTATTTCTGAGATAGGGCTGAATATCTTTTCATCACAAAAATGACTATATAAAAAAACTTCTTAAAAAACCTCAACTTTTATTTGTCCATAAATTATAACATATCATTTCTATTTGTCACCTACATTTCCCTCGTTCCTTTCAAAATATCCGAGTAGCCCAGAAAATCAAGCCTCAAATAGCATTTTTCTTGCTTTTCATCATCATCGCCAGCTTCCTTGATCCAGCTTTTCTTGCAGTCGCTATCGAAAAAAAACTTTTCTTTGCAGTTCATTCAGTAATTAAAATGCACTGAGGTGTAGATTGAAGCTCAACCTTCTTCTTACATAGTGCTTCAAGATCTTTGCAACAGAGCGACTGGGGTGTTGAAAGTTTTGATCTTTAGCAGCATTTTCTTCTTCTCTTCTTGTTCAGGACAAAAAAAAGGATGATGTCCATTACTGACCTCTATCATGTCCTAACAGCTGTTGTTCCTCGGTACGTTGCCATGATCCTAGCCTATATGGCTCAGTGAAATGGTGGAAGATCTTTAGCCCTGACCAATGCTCAGGAATCAACAGATTTGTTGCTCTCTTTCCACTTCATTTCAACCAACAATCCCTACGCCATGAACTAGAGATTCATTGCTGCTGACACTCTGTAGAAGCTAATAGTTCTCGCAGTTGTTGCAATCTAGTCCAGGGTCAACTCCAGAGGATGATCCCTTGAGTGGTCTATCACACTATTTATTACAAAACCGTGTGAATGTTAGTTGTGATAAGGTAAGAGGTGGTTGTAACAAATCCAACTCTTACCTTATCATGATCCCATGATCTCCAGG
>JAOYMZ010076062.1:0-11797 GCA_025802335.1 Pinguicula primuliflora | reverse complement strand
ATGGGGACAGTTTGAGAAAGCTGTTTCGAGAATGCAAGAACAGGGATTGTTTCAGAAGAAGTGAGATTCGGGTGTCTCGTAGTGGATCATGTATGCTGATTGCTGTGAAACTGGGGTTACTGATTGTTAGTGGATAATGTATGAGTGGTACAAGCTTTCTATAACTTCATCCCATTTCTAGTATATGGTCCAATCCAATCTACATATGATGAACAAATTGTTAGAAGACACCAATTTTGTACATCATCAAGGTACAAAATTATAGGGTGGTGTTACAAAAATGGCATAACCAAAATGATAAACTGAGCCTATGACTTCATCCGATATTTAATACGGGAAACAATTTTGATATTTTACATATTCATTAAAGATATATTTACGGTCCAACAAATAATTGGTCATAACATAATAGGACCTACTATATTGTTCATCATGTGATTGTGTTTGCCTAAATATATATACACTTTATGGTCTAAATGCTTAGGCCCACACATGTTAATAAAATATGACAACAATCTCCCACCATGTCCAAGCATTTTGTTAACCTACTGTATATATGTTCATCACAAACTTTATGAGCTCAATTTCACATAACACGTTGTACAAAGTCTTTAGTTAGTCTGGTCCAGTAACGAAATCAATATTAGAGCAACAGAGTCGTTGCTATTATATGTCATAACATGACCCTAACAATTACCACAAATATTGACCTCATCAACGACATAGACCGAATGTAAAATCGAGTAGAATGGAAATTACATGTTATTGGGCCCATTAATCATGCAAATTTCCAAATTATTGTAAAACTTTATGCTAAACAGTAGCCAAACACAATTTTTATGCAGAATCTCAAAACTTGATCAACATATAACATATAGTACACTCGAAATGATCGAACATAGACCTAAATGCTTATACATCTCGAGCAAATTTTGACTTCCAATGCCAGAGAAGTCTCATCAAGACTCAAAATACCCATACAAGCCGAATGTTCGAAAAAGACTTTAGGTTGCAACCTCTTAGTGAGTGAATCTGCAAGCATATGGTCTGTATGAATGTGTTCGATCAATACTTGAGAATTCTGTGCCATTTCTTTCACAACAAGAAGCTTTATATCAATGTGTTTAGACTTTGGCAAATTCCTGTTGTTCTTGACATACATTTCTGGAGAGCTATTATCACAGTAAATCTTCAATAACTTTTCGGGACCATCTATCACGCGCATTCCTGTGATAAAATTTCACAGCCATACTATGTGATTTGTTGCCTCAAGTAATGCTATGAATTCAACTTCCATAGTAGAAGAGGCAATTAATGTCTGCATGACACTTTTCCATGATATAGCCCATCCATCTAGCATGGAAATATAGCCAGAAGTGGACATTCTCGTATCCGGACAACCAGCAAAATCAAAGTCAAAATACCCTATGATCTCCAAATGATCAATTCTGTGATATGTGAGCATGTACTGTTTGGTTCTTTGTAAGTACCACATAACCCCCTTGGCTACTTTCCAATGAGCCATGCCAGGGTTCTGCTGATACCTGCCCAATATTCCAACCACAAATGCTATTCCCGGCTATGTACAACATTGGGTATATGAAAGATTACCCACAACTGATGCATAAAATATGTCTTTCATTTCATTCTCCTCAATATTGTTTTTCGGATACTACATGACGTTGAGCTTATCACCTTTAGAAAGGGGAGTTTACCCAGGTGCACAGTCTTTCATGTCGTATCTACTCAAAACTTTATTAATATAAGCCTCCTGTGATAGGCCAAGTATTCTCCGTGAACGATCACGGTGAATCTGTATGCCTATCGCAAAAGATACATCACAAAGCCTTCATTTCAAAATTTCTGGATAGAAATGTCTTGGTATCATACAGCATCGGCTTATCATTACTAGCAAGTAGGATATCATCGATATATAGCACGAGGAACATAAACTTACTCCTACTGAACTTGCTTTTGATACATTGATCAACAAGGTTCTCAATGAATCCAAATGAGGTGAGAATCTGATCAAATTTCATGTACCACTGTCGGAATGCCAGTTTCAGATCATAGTTGGACTTCTTTAGTTTACATATCATATGTTCAGAACCACTCGGCTCCAAAGTCTCTAGTTGCAACATATATATTGTTTCCTCAATGTCACCATTGAAAAAAGCAGTTCTAACGTCCATTTGGTGTAACTCTAAATCATAATGAGCTACAAGTGCCATAATGATTCAAAAAGAAACCTTCGAAGAAACTGAGGAAAAGGTTTCTTTAAAATCAATGTCTTCCCTTTGAGTGAATCCTTTAACAATAAGGCGTACCTTATATCTTTCGACATTACCATTTCAGTCACTTTTGGTCTTAAAAATCCATTTACAACCAATGGGTCTCACTCCTTCTGATAACTCGATAAGATCCCAAACACCATTGTCACTCATGGACTTCAACTCATTATGTATGATATCCACCCATCATTGGAAGTTAACACTTTATTTGACTTGACTAATGGATGAAGGATCATCCACAATCCTGATATCAAACTCATGTTCTTCCAAATATACCTCATAATCATTAGAGATCGCAGATCTCCGGACTCTGATGGATCTCCGGAGTGACACTTCTGACTGAGAATCTTGAGGTTCCAAGCTGGTTGGTGGAATAAGTAGTTCAACAACTGTAGGAAAATCTTGAGGATCCGAATGTGCATCTTGATAAGTGACAGGTACCAACGTACCATCATCCTCAAGTGCCCCAGGGTGAGCGTCCTCACCTTCTTCCTCAAAAGTAACCTCCTTAAGTGGTTGACTCCCACTGACCTCAACAAACACTGCGTTCCGGGACTCTACATAAGACCTGCTAGAGGGATCATAAAACTTAAATTCCTTAGACCTTTTAGAATACCCCAAAAAGTAACAGCTAACTGTTCTGGAGTGCTGCTTCTTTTCATCAAGTCTATAGACCCTTACTTCGGCTAGACAACCCCAAATATGAAGATGTCGTATGTTGGGTTTCTTCCCATCCCACTATTCATATGGGGTCTTAGCCAAAACTTTTCTAGGAACTTTGTCTGCAGTCTTCAAGTCCTCACCCAGAGAGAAATTGGAAGAGAAGTATGACTAATCATGCTTCTCACCATATCTTTTAGGGTTCTGTTATGTCTTCCGGATACACCATTTTGACTTGGCTGACAAGGCATTGTGTATTGAGGAATAATGCCATATTCCTGCAAATGTTGAGCGAAAGGCCCTGGATGTTGTTCACCTGATCTATCAAATCGATCGTAATATTTGCCGCCACGGTCCTATCTCCTGATGCTTTTAATTTTCTTGTTGAATTGAGTTTCAACTTCAACTTTGAAAATATTAAAAATGTTCAATGCTTGAGACTTTACAGTAATCAAATAAAGGTATCCATAATGAGAAAAGTCGTCTATGAAAGTGATAAAGTATCATTGTCCATTCCAAGAAGCCGTAGGAAATGGACCACAGATATCTGTATGTATCAAATCCAAGACATTTGAACTTTATTTTGAACCCTTTTGTCTGATATTTGTTTGTTTGCCCTTGATTCAATTAATGCATATTTTTTAGTCAGAAAAATCAAGGTCATCGAGAATTATCTCGAACACAAGGCGTTGAATCCTCTGTTGGGATATATGTCCCAAACGCCTATTTCATAACATATAAGAAATCTCTTTTATTATTTTTCGCTTTGTACTAACATTACTTTTGAGAAACATCTCACTACCGGAGGTATGTATATGTAATCTATATATGTTATCAGTGAACCAACGCTAACTTGTACAAGATCTTTATACAGACTAAATTTTCCACCCCCAAAATGACCATGATAACCTGATTGGTCGAGTTGGGAAACTGATACTAGATTACATCTAAAAGACGATATATAATAAGCTGTATTAATACAAGTTAATGACCAGAGTCCAAAAGCAACTCAAAATCACCCACTGCCTTCATAAGAATTACAGTGCCATCGCCCACATAGATACATCTTTCAACATCAACCGGCGAACGACTGCTCAAGTAACCTGCATAGTGGTACCTATGTGAATAGTCGCTCCTGGATATATCCACCAGGAATCAATTTGTATTGAAGCTAGATTAACTTCCAAATAAACAAGACCGAAAGAAATACTTGTCTTCTTGAACCACTTCTGGTATTTGAGACAACCGTTTTTCAGATGGCCTTCTTTTCTGCAAAAGAAATACTGGGTACATTGTAGGCGTTGCTCTTGCATTCAAACCTTGGATGTCTCAACACCAGGTATCCTCTTTCCTTTATTGGTGATTGTCGTTCTTTTCAAAATTCTACTCCAATGTGATGAAGTTGCCAAATGTGCATCATTCACCTTGTTTGAGTACAGCCTCTCTTCCTCTTGAACACACTGAGCTATAAGCTCATTGTGACATCTCCATGATGTGTTCTCTTATATTTTCTCTTTCATCATAATGCATTTTGACACGCTTATGCAGGCAAGCAACATTCTCAATCGTTGATTACATGAAGAAACTGTTTGGCATTCGTGCCTTTAGGAATAGCATCGCGATAGGTATCAGGAATTCCACTCTGCATGATCATAAGACTTATATGATTAGAACGCTCCTACTTGTACCAAAGGTCCTTTTTGGCTTCAGAACTTGTAACCTTCATATCAGGAGGTTCATCATTGTGTAATGCAAAGTCCAGATCCATGCAGCCCAATAATATTTGTATGCGCTGACTCCAAGCCTTAAAGTTTGAGCAAGACAATATCAGAATGTTATTGTTGTTGGAAATAATACTAGAAATATTTGCTGAAATAGAATCAAAATGCTCAACATTAGAATAATCATCGCACATTGATCAATAAAGTGCACATTTATGGGTTGTAATGAAAATGTCAGGGATAACATTGATAATCTACCTTTGGGTCTGATTTATCAACTATAAGTGATATTTTCAGTCGGGCTAAGATAGTGTCAACAAAATTCTGTCAATGACACAACTTCCTTTGGGCCGAAGTGACATATACATGGATAATTTGATAGTTAACATGTATCAATTAACTCAGGTGATAAACATGATATTAAGATTCGACCATTAGCAATCTTCTCTTGGGTCGGTCTATTAAATACATGAATCTTCCTTTAATATCATTACTTATCATGTCAATAATATCCGACCAAAATATAACATTCATTCGGGCCGATTATATTTCGCATGAATATATATTGACATTAAACCTGAGTATATAGTTTAATTAAATATGAAATCAGGTCTCTATAAATTTAAAGAGTAAGACTAGATGTCCCTACAAATTGACCATACATTTATTTTTATTTTTTTTATTTTTTAATGGAAAAGTTTTATTTTATTAAGATCAAAAAACAGGTACAGAGAGAATGTCAAGTTACGGACTGAACTAAATATGAATCAATGTTTTTTCGGGCATCCGCGCCTGCACTTCGGGGATGGGTACTGTGGAGTAAATATGGGAGCGGGAGAGGGGATTTGGGCCGCTATCTCCCTCTCATTCTGGATCTTTAGTGCAGCAAGCGCCCGCATTTCTTCCTGGCGTGTTTGCGTCGCAGAGTTCGCTTCTTCGTCCTGGTCTGCCCAACTCTTCTTTGAGGAGCTAGTTGGATTCTGCCGTGCAGACAGGTGTGGTTTGCTAGTGTGACCTCAACTCTGATTGCTTCCATCTGCACGTTGCTCGGTAAATTTCATTTGCTACATCACTCCACGGTGGTTTCTCCTTCCGGTAACCATTCAACTTGTGAAAATGTTCAACAAGTCCATTAAAAAGCTCAGTCCAAATTGCTCGCTGAAATTGCTGGATTGCTGGACCATCCTCCAGATCTGCATATGTTGCTGCTGATTCAGAATTCATAGAAGTGACCGGTCCCGTTTCAGTTACTTCTGTAGATTGCTGCACATCAAATGAGCTCTGATGCAGTGGTTGAAGCTTCTTGGCAGTCTGCCCAGAACGGATGGGAGATGCAGATATTGATGAGTTGGTTATGACCTCAACTGTTGGGATTTCACTTTCAGTAATAGGAGCCTAAGTCACTGAAACTGCTGGAGGAGTTGCAGTTGGTTTAGTCACAGTATGCACCGGTTCTGCAACTGATTTGGATACCAGGTGTTCTTGTTCTGCAACTCTTGAACCTGCAGCAAGGTTAAGGTTAGGAATGTTCCTTTTCCTTCGTCTGAGATTCAACCTGATAGGGCTGGTCTTCTTTTTAGTATCTGTATTCCGTTTCCTTGCAATAGCAGGATCTATAAACATTGACAGTGTCAGGACTGGAATCATATATTTATGGAAAATACACTTTTTGCACTACAAAAGTGTTGAAAATAAAAAGAAAAATTAAAATCGAAATTTAATTTACATGCAATCCAGAATTATATGGATTAATTTTCTGGACATGTAACATTACTCAAATTTAAATTAATAAATTAACCCAATTTTAAAGTAATTAAACAAGTAGTAAATGGGCCAATTATATTCTTCTTATGGATGGGCACAAAGTTATTTAATTAATTAGCCCAGACCCAAATTAATTTAAGCCCAAACTAATATAATTAAAATGGCCCAATTCAATTAATAGCCCAACATTTAAATGGCCAAACTTATCGAGCTCAAAGAAACAAAAGCCCAACTTTAAATTAATCATTGAGGCAGAGATTAATTTATTTTTCTTTGGGCCCAATTTCTTTGGCCCAATTAACTAAATTCTTATCTTCACCGATCCTTATAGATTAGGATTTTCTTTTCACCTATAAAAAAAAGGATTTTCTTTTCCACCACTAAGTTTTTTTTATATAAATCTATTAATAATAATAGTATTTACATATTTACAAAATGGATTCATCTTCTTTCCCTGCCTTTCATTCCTTTCCCAATTTCTAGCTTCAATCGCTTGATTACCGCGACAATCGGGTCAGCAGGGAATCTTGGATCCAAAATTCTATTGAATCAAAAATGACATTCTTATGTACCAAAATCAGAGCTTAAATTGAATTGTGTGGACGATTTCGTCAATATTCATGTACATTTCTCTGAATTGACAATTTTTTCACGGCTAAGTGCCTGTTTTGTACTTCTATAAAACTTCATTATTTTTGTCATTCTCTTTTTTTTAAAAAAAAAGAAATTATTTCAATATTTGTGTTTTGAAAACTTACTTCTCCTTCTCTTATTCTTTTCCACTTAAAAGTCATTTTTTCTGTAGGAGGGTTTAGGTTCATTTTTTTCTCCTTCTCCTACTAATGGCAATTTTGTAAATAAATAGATTTTTTTAAAATTTTAAATTCTAAATACAATTTCAACTTCCATTTTGAATGAGAATTAAAAAGAGAAACTCCTAAACACTCAAATACATCAAAATGAGAAAGAGAATTAGAAGGAGAAGAGGAAAGAAAATAAAAATCAAAATGAAAAAACAGGTAAAGGTACAAAACAGACACTAAAGCTTGTTTTGCACAGAAACACCACTACTTCAGGCCTGTTTTGCGCAGAAGTACTACCACTTCTTCTAGTACTTCTACTACTACTTCTTCTTATTTTAAGAACATGTGGTGTTTTGCTCAAGTGCTTAAAAATAATTATTTAAAATTTTATTTTAATTATATATAACAAACTCAACATTAGATTACTAAAATAACCTTCATCTATTTAATTAAAATATATTAGTTAAGGTTAATTTGGTAATAAAATATATTTATATTTGAATATTATTATCAAAATGTTATGCTTATTTTTAAGAAGAAAAAAGAATCTCATGAGATGCTTATTTTTAAAAAAAAGAGGGATTCTAAAAAAAGAACACACACTAATACTTATATTGAGCAAAAGATTTATTTTATTTTAAAAGATTCTTATATGCACCATTATAATCATAAACAATCGCACAAAACTGGATCTAACTTATTTATTCACATGAAGTAAAAACACACGCGGGTAGGAAAATGTTCTAATTGGTGGAAGAAAATCATTTCCACCTCTTAATCATAAAACCATTTCAGTGGGTGGAGGAAGGCTTCTTCTCTACCGAAACATACGAAGTTAAAAATTTCCATGTCCTTCTCTAATAACCAAGGAAAAACTTAAGGAGGACAACAAAATTCCCTCAGTCCTTCACGAAGATCAAACTAGAAGGAAAGACATATTTCTTAGCATGTATGTTTTCCATAATGTCTAAAGAAAACTCAAAGAACCCGAAGTGAAGTGAAGTGAAATAAAAAATTTCGCGGAGTCATGAATATTTTTTATGGTAAGTAAGTATTAAAATTTTATAGCGCAAAGGTTCTTATGATATTTTTTCTATTTGTTCTTATTTTTAGAATGTGTGGTGTTTTGTGCAAGTTCTTATCAAATATTTATTTAAAGTTCAATTTTAATTATATAATATAAGTTAATAATAGATTTCCAAAATAACCTTCATTTAACTAATTAATGATGATAATATGGGTAATTTTGTCTTTTATATTATTTACGAGTTTGGTATAATTTCAAAATTGTCATTCTAATTTTTAGAAGGAAAAAAAGCATATCATTACATGCTTATATTTTTGAAGAGAGAGGTTCTAAAAATAAAAACACGTAGTAGTACTTCTACCGCGCAAAGCACTCATTTTTTAAAAAAAGATTCTTATAATCTAATTATAATTTTTAGAAGCCTGCACAAAATAGGGCTAAAATAATAATGTGTACAATGCAATATTCGGGAAACCTAGATCTCCGTCTCAGGAAACCGTAGGTCCCTGTGTCATAGGTCACTCTACAAACTCTAAGTCACTCATAGGTATACTCGAATCCGGCAAGCACAACCTCAACCGCTGGGTCAGGGTTGTCTCCCATCGCTTCTCTTATATAATCCACAAATTCATCTTTGACTTTTAAGAAATTAGTTCTCGTAATTTTTTCTTGGCGTCTTTGTTGTCTCATTTTCTCCCTTCATGGTACCCAAAATTCCTGAGCCTTCGACTTGCGTAGAAGACTGGTTGTATGAATGTCGTTTTCACCCTCACTCCTCAAGGGAATGGACTTACTCGTCCTTCGTTTAATTATGCTCTGTAGGAACGTCAAGAGCCGGATCTACGTTCAAGAAGCAAGAACAGTGTTAGTCTTCAACACAAAACAGAAATATACAAATAACAGAATATGTATGTGTATATGAAATCATGTTTTCTGATGAGCAGATGCGTGTAGCTATCGAATGCGCGAGCTAAGAACGCAAATAGAACCACGAGCTGTCAGTTTGGCCTCGGAGAATCGACCCTTCAACAATGCAAAACCGGAGATTACACGGTTCAAAATGAAGAGGAAGGTATAAGGAGTCCAGATCTGGACATAAACAGTGAATTGCAGTGCAGAAGTGAGCAAAATCGCTCGAAGAAGACGCACAGTTAGGGTTTCTATTCGAAGAGTCGAGAGTATACGAGAGAGAGATACGACCAGAGTTAACAAGTAAGTGAAAAAGTCAGGAGAAAAATGCGTAAGGTAGATTACATACTGACGGAACTGGGCCATGGGACCAAAGTGTAATTGGGCTGAAGAAATAAACGTGTAACTGGGCCAAGAAATGGACACAGGACCGGAAACCGGACTGGAAATAAGAAGGTATATGGGCCTCATGATTCTGGGCCAAAATCATAATGGGAAATATATAACCCAACATTTTGAACCGAAAACCAAGGATCGAGGTCAAATAGGACATTTCTCCAAGTATGTAAAATTCAACCTCCAAGTCATGCTTAGCGTTACCCGGTTGACGATTCAATTGAGTCATCATGAACCCGAGGGTTTAGACTCATAATATTCTTACATCATCCGGCTATATCTTCGGGATTGTAAATGTGTGTGTTATGCTTAAAACATAAAAGATACACTGTGGGTGCAATTGTAAAAAATAAAAGAAATAAGAGTAGGGATAGGAATACTCCCTCTTTAGGCCTTGATTTGGGCTTAGCAATGGGCTGGATCATAACCACACACCCAACATGCTCCCACTCTGGTTCATGTATTTCCTTATCCAAACTCGGGCCTCATGGCCCATTACCTGAATTGCGCAGAATTGAATATCCACACAATGGCCCTTTGCTGATTCCCCTTGTTTTTCGATGAAAATAAGATCTTTCACTCGAGATTGAAGCCCAATTTCAATTTGGCCTTTCTCACTACACCCTTTATTCACAGCCATTGGAGATTGGGGGTCTGGGGCCTCTGTTTGACTTTCTCTCATTGAATTCTCCCCCATTATTTTACTGTGTGCCGCTCAGTTCTTTCTTAATCGTCTTTACTCCCAGATGAAGTGCAATTCACGATGTCCGTACTTACTCCTTTCGCTTGCGGGAATTGGACGACTGAAGCTCCTGTTCCAGCCTGGTTGATGAAGCATGGTCTTCTCCCAATTTAATTTTTGTCATCAATTCATCTTAGGAATTCGAGCAGGGCAGATCTTGACCGTTTGCCAGATTCTGTTGGGACTCCCCGGCGATTCCTCCAATTTCTGGTAAGTTACTATATTCTGGGCCAGATTTGCATCGTGAGATTCAAGATTTGTGCGGTTAGAATCTTCTTCCATGGCTTGTGGATTCTAGATGTATCCTTGAGCCGCGACTGCTGAATTTGTTCTTTCTGCGTGATGTATTAGCTCAGGCCATTCAAAATCATAATCTCCGATTTTCGTCGCTTTCTGTTTTTGCCAGGGATCCTCCTTGGTCTCCTCCTGGAGCAGAATTTCGAATGTTTATCTCCCATATCAACCATCACTTTGCTGTGAATTCTGGTGGCGAATGTTGTTAGCAGGAACACCTTTCCATATCTCATCTCCGTCCTATTTCTGGTTTGCTCAACCACCTTCATGATCGTGCCCCAGTTTGTTGCCAACTCCTCAAAGAATTTCTCATCCCAACAGTATAGCGGAGTGCCTTGTATTCTCACCGAAGCTGGTCTAACTAGCCTTCCATTTAGTAATTTCCACGAGCGCAAATTATAGATACCTAGCAATTTTGTGGTTGCTCATCGCTGAGCAGGCGAACCTTGTCTTCTGGGAATGCTAGTTTGATTAACAGTTCACCCCCCTCTAGTCGAACGATATTACCATCGGGGTAGGAGTGTTCCCCTAGAATCTGTTCCATTGCACCTATGTCCATGTACTGTGTTAGAGATCCTACCAGACATTTCTCTAAACCAGGTAAGATTCTCCAACTTTGGCGAGTATTTGAGTGTAACACCTAATGTTTGTGCACGGGCTATCGCTGAACTCTGTGTGTGAACATTGTGTTAAGGTTGCTGGATAAGTGCATCTGTTCACCACTTTTCTCCTGGTTGCCTCACGATGTCAGCATCAAGTGTGCAAGTTCCAATTCTAGATCCCATCAGCCTTCCCAGCAGCTCCTTGAAGTTGGTTCCTTTATCATAGCGAATGAAGCTGTACCTTCTTCCTTGGACGATCATTCTCGGTGTTGCATGAACATCTCTATGTAGACCATACCTTTCGAAGAAGCTCCATAGTTCCCTTATCGTCCAGGCAGGAAGCAGGTGGATGTGTAGATGGATTCAGAGTTATTTCGAATCCACTCGATGACCGGTGATAGTTTCCTGGTAGTCCGATTGTCCTCTGTTGCTCTGCGCCTTTCTACCGTCGTCAAAGGTTATGAGTTTGCTACAGAATGTGGGTGAAGGTCCGGCGCCGGCGGTGGCTCCGGAGAAGTTGGAGACATCTTTTGATCTTAACTCGTTTGGAGAAGTTTTCCAAAGCTTTGGACTGATGTATTCATGAGC
>JAOYMZ010076051.1:0-11798 GCA_025802335.1 Pinguicula primuliflora | reverse complement strand
GAAGAGTCAAGGGTTTGTGATTGTGATTGCAATTGTAATTGTAATTGATGAGTTGCAGGTTGAACAGTGTTGTGTGGGCTATGTTTTTATTAAATGGACGGCGGGTTGCGGGTTGCGGGTTGCGGGTTGCAGGTAATAGACAGCGGGTTGCGGGTTGCGGGTTGCGGGTTGCGGGTTGCGGGTAATAGACAGCGGTTGCGGGTTTCAGGTAATAGACAGCGGGTTGCGGGTTTCGAAAATTCCACAAGTCATTAAAAAATTTCGGGTTCGGGTATTATCCGGACCCAAAAGCGTAAACCCGATACCTGGACCCGAAAAAATTGGGTCCGGAAATGAATACCCATACCCACTACCCGATGGTTATTGGGTTCGGGTAACGGGTTGGGTCCGGGTTACACGAACCCGACGGGTTTTTTGGACACCCCTAATATACATACATATACCCAATACATGTATTAAAAATTTTTAAAAAAAAGGAATTTGAATTTTAAAATTCAAAATTTAAAAAATAATAATAAATGTGAGGACGTGCGGCTAACCCTCTTCTCCCAATTCATATGGGATTCTTTTCCCTGTTCGTTCGGTCTGTTTCCTTCTTTGAAGGATTTATCCGGATTTTGCGCTGCTATCCTTATCTCAACGATTTGAGGTCGGACTATGTTGCCTTATCCGGTTGGGAAGGTAATTGTCGGTTTTCCGGTTGCTTACGTCTGTTCTTCGCTGCGGGAAGCAATTTGTCGCCTCTGTTTCTCTGCGCGCCGCCCGCCTCTCCGCCGCTATGCTGCCCGTCGCTGCCCATATGATGATTTTCGGCCGAATCTAGCCTGTAACTTCTAAATTTCACGGAGAAATTGAAGAAAATGCCCGGTTATGGCGGCGCGTGTGCTACACGCGTTGCCCCGGGCGATACTTTCGTCGCCATCCGTTGTCGCCGGATACGAAATCCGGTGACGCGCTACAGAAATAGGCATTTTAGGCACGGTGGTGGTGGTGCGTGACGAACACGCGCCGCCCGTCGTGTATATTCTGATGGGCTTGTTTTCCAGCGCATGCGGCGGCATCAAGAGGAGGAGGAGGCATACGAACCATCGCGGCGGGCCAAGAAACAGGGACAGCCGGAAAACGTCGAATTTCGGGCCGCGCGTGACGAACACGCGCGGTTTTCGGCCGCTTACGGCGACGCGTGCGCTACATGCGTCGTGCCTGGCCGGCGACTCTGAGGTCGCCGGATCGCGCGAAGAGTAGTTTCGTACCGGAAAAAGACATGAACGGAAAAGATTAGAATTAACACGAACGAATTTGGATTAATACAAATCCGAGAGTGGCTCCGATACCACTGTAGGTCAATATCGATTATAATAGAATGAATCTAATAAATTAAGTACAACGAATATAATTTAATGATGCGGAAGCTTAATGGAGAATCGTAATCACCAGGACTGTAGAAATCACCGTTGAAAGAGGCTATGAAAAGTCTCTTTGATATCCACGAATCAAATCTCTTCCCCGGATGATGATTAGGACGCAAACAGAGAAATCTTATATTTCTGGTTCTCAACGCATGGGTAGAATAGAAGTGTATCTTTTCTCTAGTCCTAAGTGCCTATATATAGAGAATTAGGTGGGCTTAATAGATAGTGGACTTAGGTTAAGATTAATTAAAAAAATCAATTAATGTTAACATATATATATATATATATGTATATATATATATGGGGACGGATCAGGTAACAGGTAAAAATGCAGTACAATAAACAGCAAATCTGCACTGTCCATCTAACAAAACCCAACGGCAGAGATTAGTTGATGCATTAAAAAGAATACAAAACAAAAAAATCACGTGACTTTAGTTCCCTTGCAGAGATCGCAGCATTGAAGAACTCGTCCACCTTCCTCCGCAGAACTCCTCCGCCGACCTTCCTCCGCAGAACTCCTCCGCCGACCTTCCTCCGCCGACCTTACTCCAACGACCCTCCTCCGACGACCCTCCTCCGACGACCTTCCTCCGCCGACCTTCCTCCGCCGACCCTCCTCCGCCGACCTTCCTCCGCCGACCTTCCTCCGATGACCTTCCCCGCCGACCCTCCTCCGACGACCTTCCTCCGACGACCCTCCTCCGACGACCCTCCTTCGATGACCTTCCTCCGCCGACCTTCCCCGACGACCTTCCTCCGACGAACAGGACCCACCCGCAACGATGCAGGAGCCATTTTCATCGAGGCGAACGTGACCCACCTTCGAATCGATGATTTGCTTGGGTCGTCAAGGCCAGAAATCCCGATCGGTGAGTGGTTTCTTCCCTTTCGATGGGATGGTGAGCTCTGATGTTGTGTTTATCGGAGAACATGAAAGAGAAAATATCACGTGACAAAGTTTTCTTTTTTTTATAAAATGTAATCTCTGCCGTTGGGTTTTGTTAGATGGACAGTGCAGATTTGCTGTTTATTGTACTGTATTTTTACCTGTTACCTGATCCGTCCCTAACAGATTAATTTATATGTTTGTAATGGGACAATTAAGTCTAATATCTATTTTGTAAAAAACAAAAGTTAGATTTGCTCTGTCACCAATGTCCTATTCGGTGCTTTGTCAAAAAATCCAGAATTTAAGTGTGGAATTTATCATATATATTTTTAAAAATTACACTAAAATAAATAAATAAATAACAATAATAATAGGGCGGTGGCTTGATCAAAACCAGTATTATAAACCATGTAGCCACGCTATTATAATTTATTTTAATTAAAAATATAAAAATATTAATAAAAATTAATAAATGATGTTTCTTAATAATACAAATGTTAAAGTGCATGATAAGTTGATAACTAAAAAATACTCATTTTATCTGAGTTCAACAAAATAAGTGTTGGAACATTAGTCTTCATCATTGTCATGCTGACATCTGGCACAAACTCTTCATCATTCAGTTCTCAAATATTTCTTATGTTTTTCATAGGCTATAATTGCAATATTATGGTCTGTTTTGTGTTTAATTAATAAGTTTATGCATGAACTTAGCCCATGAAATTTTTAACCTAAACTTATGTATTAATTTAATTTTAGTATTTTTCATGGTAAAGTGAGGGGTCGTCTGGGTAGACCGGGGCAGCCGCCTTGTTGACTTGGGTGGCCCAACAGGGGTTGGGCCACCCAAGAAGGGCGCACAACCCCGGTGCACAACCCCCGTTAAGGGCGGTCACCACTGCTTAATTTCTAGGCGATGCGAAAGCACTATGCACGACTATTGAAACTAATCCACGGGGAATCATATTATAGTTTATAGCTTATAAGAACCCCGTATTAAAGTGAAATGGGCGAAAGAGATAAATCTGTGTGTTGTGAGTCAATTGGAAAGCAAATGCATTCTATTTCTTCATTATATCCCATTGCACAATTTTCATTCATGATCCAAATTTGGATCATGAATGTTTCTGTTTTTTTTTTTGGATAACATATGAGACCAGCCAAATTACAGTAGTGAAGTAAGTCACACATGACAAATTAGATGTGGCATGCTTATGAAAAGTTTTAAACTCATAGTATTTTTGTACAATAATCACTCTCATGACCACTAGATAATGTTTTCGAAATCATTGGGTGGTCTGTCTCAGGGACCACTCAACACCTATGCGGTCTATACGCGCATATAAACAACTTAAGCGAGCAATTAAACAACACTTGTACATGGCAGAGGACGACCACCCAGTACATAGGCGGTATCTAAGTGGCTTGAGCCACTAACATCTCGAACACCACTTCTTTGACATGAATGCTTCAATGACAATATCTCATTCAGACAAAAATTCATTTTGCAATTCCAATCCCTTCATACAGGCTCTTTCATTATGGTTGTGATAGTTGTCAATGAAGCACAATCATGCAACCTCAATAGGCAAGGGAAAAGAAAAACAATGGCCTTTACATTGAGGTTGTACAATAGAAAAACACCAGAGATATAGACGAGCAGCATCCATGCAACACGCACATCAATGTTCACTTCGAAGGGGGCTCGTTTTTCTTCCCTTCCAAATACCTAATAGAACACACACAGGTTAATCGGCCATGACGGGAAAATCTGCGAAAAGGCAATGTAATAGAAGCCAGAGTGAAAATTTTGGATACTTGCACCTGAAAGTTGTATGCGAAAAGAATTCTACGGTCCTATTCTTTTTCTATGCAGGCAGCCATCCTAGCATATCCAAAAAACTAAGAGCATCGCTGCCAGCATAAGGAACTTAAGCCATCCTTATTCACAATTTATCTGTTGTTTCTCATAAAATTTATGTCCACCTACTTTGAATGGAGACAACGGAGGTGACTCTATGCATCCTTCAAGAATCATCAGTGCAGAACTCATCCTTGACCCTTGGCCCAACGCGATAACTGATAGAGTTGGACTGTCTCATTGGACGCGTGGCAAGCGAGCAGTAGATAGTTGCGAGGCTGAACCATCCATGCGAACCTCATGAACAATCCAGAATAGACACACATTGCTGCATTGTTACCAACAAATCGTTTGGAAGAATCTAAATCAAAAGGAGGAAAAGACTCGTAAATAAATTGAACCTCCTGTCATGTTGCCAGAAATCATTTCTGGAGGCTTCTTCATGTCCACCAGCCCCTGATGATATTAGTTCACGATATCTGACATGCGCACAACAAATAGAAGGAATCTATCTATATGTATATATGATCTGTTAGGTGGAGAAACATACTGCAATTACAAATCCCCAGTTAGCTACCGGACCCCAAAAATGAGTTGTTTTGGGACCGACAGGGCTGTTCAAAAAAGCTTTCAATGATGAAGCCATATAGATTGACAGCAACCTGCAATGGGGAAAATAATTATTGGCATCTCATGTGAATTAGATTAAAAACAGTTCTAAATTGGAATCAATAGCATTTACAAAAACAAGATACTGCTGACAAACAAGTTAGGACTAGTACATGCATAGCCGAAAATTGTGAAGAGATTGACTTTTGATTCAAGTACTCAAAATAACAAATAGGCAACTTCGCCACCCCGATGCCCAGCCCACGACTCAACAGCCAAAGTGAATAATATTATAACAATAACCAGAACAAATTTGACAGAGTGAACAAAAGAACCTAGGTAATTATTGTATGGGGATTAAACAAATGGTAAAGCACCTATCAAAACAATGTAAATGGTAAAGCCATTTGTTGCATCACTAAACTTAGAAAGTCATATTTCGAACTTAAATGAGATCCTACTGAGCAATAAATCATGCCAACAAGAAGAGATTGTATTTGAACACCACAGACTTGAGAACAAAGTTATGCACCTGGTGGGTGTATCATTAATATGAACAGGTAACCCAAATGAAATCATGACACAACCATTAATCCAATAAATTAGCAAATGAAGAACAGTTATCCATCCAGCTACATGAATGCAAGCAACTGATGCAGAATCATCTTCATCATAATCGTATCAAAATTTAAAATAAAACATAAAAACAATATTATATTACTCCAATATCTTACCTCACTCAGCCTTAATGCTCATCTTTCTCATGTAAGCTAGAGAAAAAACATAATTAAGTTTAAAAAAAATTCAAAACAAGGTTCCACTCTACAAATGTCGTCTAATTCCATTGATAAATCTCCAAGCATGGTAAAAACAAGACAAAGAACATCAAACCCAATATAAATAGATAGTGCTGCCGCTAATACATGAACATAAATGAAAGACAGACAAATCTATATTGAATTTTGTGTGACAAGGTTATCAATACCTTTGGTGAGTTTTACTGCTTTAATGTTAGTGCACAACAAACAGAGGATGAGGAATAGAATCATCTGAAGGAGACAGCAAGGGAAGAGTTTGAAGTTCCAGGCGCTATTGTTATTCGAACATCCTGGAGAGAGTAGACGGATGAGGAGAAATTATGAAATAGGCATGTTTTTCTTTTGATTCTGTTTGAATGGATTTTGGTAAATTGGAAAAGTAGGGGTACCCCAGTCATTTGCCAGTTTGATCCGTATACCACATCAAGCCATCTAGGGTCCATTTGGTGACGTAACATGCGGTGAACTACTGGCGTTAGAACCATCTTACACATTGTGAGGTAGTTGTTCGGCTGTTTGGCCCCAGAGTAATCCCCCGCCCAATGTGAGCAGTGTCAAATTTGGTACTGTTTACGGATTACGTAATCACACCCAAAATGGCCGGGCCGAGTTGTCAAAGTTCAAACCAATGATTTTACCCTCACAACTAATGCTACATTATATAAATATGTTTTTTTAAAATAAATGTAGACAAATCTTGCAATCTTTATTAATCCTTTTGTCAACAAATGCTTGATAACCAAACCCTTGATTTGATATCAGTCAAAAAAGATTATGTGACACCAATGAATTACTACACATTGTTACTATTAACTATATTTTTCAAACATCACTGCTACCAAACAGACCCTTATACGAATCAACCTAAATTCACATCGACAATATCTGGTCGATCTTCTACCGAACAACTTATGGTGGTTGATTGAAACGTCTAATCCACCGAAACAATCAAACCAACAGGCCCCAATAGACCAAGAGAAATTCCGCTAAGAAAGTCCAGAAAAAATCCAAATCCAAATCCAATCCAATGAGGACACTCACTCGTTTACTCCTACTACAACCCTGTTCTTTTTAGTTGAGCAGAAACTTCTTAAGCTTTAAATACCTCTTTACTTTCTTCTTTCTACACGAATTGGTCCGACCATTGGAGCAAAGTATTGTACTGATTAAACCCTAAACTCAAGCAATAAGCTCAAGCGGTGAATCACATAACACAATCAAATCGACACATGAATCCTTTTTTAACAGATCCAACTCATTCATATACAACATATTTGGAGCAAAACTCATCTTTCGATTCCGCCGTTTCACACAAACCAAGCAAAAAACAAAACTAAAAAAATCACATTTACTCTATTAAAACAACAACTAAAAGATCCAGCCCATGGAATTAATCGGCAACACTGAACAGTGAGAATTGGAATGAAAATTACCTGATCCAAATCCAAAGTAATGGCAGTTTCAATCGGAAAAACGAGGTAGAGATTTGCTGTCTCCCGTCTCTGTCTCCGCGGTACGGTCGTCGCTCACGGAAGACGAAGAGCCCGAACGTCAATTGTAACATTGGTGTCACATAATCTGGAAAGTACAAGTGTAGTAATTCCCCTAAACCCTAAACCGGAAAATGTTAACCAAAAAGCTTAAAATAGGAGAAAATGTTAAAAGCCACACGCCAAATTGTACACCACATTTGCACACACTCTTTTTCTTTCTTAGGTAAGTTTGACAATTTTTTTTTTCTATTACAGAATTATCGTGCCTTTTTAAATTTGTCACTATCCGAACTTACCAAGACCAATATCTATGCCCATATTTTTCAAGACCAAGATTATATAATCCCACTTATACGAAGGTCGGGCGTCATTAGCATTATTAATTGTCTAGTCATCGTCTAGACAGTGGAATTTAAATTATTCACCCATACAGGACAATGATCAACATCAGATAGTGGACCTCCGCAGTGGCATCATGAATAATATCCTCAACTTGGGGACTCTATGAATATTTCCCCTTTTATGAGCACAAGTCGTTTCAATGACGACATTAGTGTGCTCAAGGTCGGGCAATTATTTAAAGACAAATCACGTTTGCAGCGGGTCGTAGAAAAATATCATATTGTACACGTCAAAAGGGAATTTTGTGTGTACAAAAATGACACGAAGAGGTTGTTACTGCGATGCAAGCACTTCGAGAAGACCTCTTGTGCATGGAATCTCAGTGCGCGTTTCAGACCAAATAGGTGCAAATGGAAAATCATCAAAATAGGTTACTCCCACACCTGTGAAGTTAGTATGGTTAGCAAGTATCATCACAATCTCACGAAGAGCATGATCGTCTAGGAATTGGTTCGATAAAAAACCATAAATCCAGGCTCCCACTGTTTTTATTTATTATTTATTAACATACTTGTAGATTATTTTTTAACAATATTGAGTTTGATATTTTAGCCCATCTCGTACAGTTTTAAAATCATGTATTCAAAAGCATCACTACAGCACTGGAACATGGACGTCTGGCGTCAGAAGTTTGCCCACATACCTAATATCATTACAACACTATAACCCTACAAATGTGGTTGACTAGGCTTTAAAGGATACGGTTAATCCAACTGAAAAGGAGCTAATCTACGTGTTTTGGACATTTGGGCCTTGCATTGCTGGTTACTAACATTGTAGGCATGTCCTATCTGTAGACGGTACACATCTCTATTGTCCTTTCAAGCAAAAATTACTCATTGCAGTGACACAAGATATGAATGAACATATTTTTCTCGTCGTATTTGCATTTGTCGACGAAGAGACAGAGGCTTTATGGTACTGATTCTTAGAGAGATTGACACTACACATGACCAAAGACATACCTAATTGTATAATTTCTGACAGAAGTAAAGGCTGTCTGAATGTCATGAGCAAAATTTCAGCATCCAATGGCAAGATCGTGTTAACAGATTTTGCCTACGTCATATTTGTTCGAATATGAATGTGAAGTACAAAGATAAGTTGGTCAAGAAAATGGCTTGAAAAACTGAATTAACGGCGAGTAAAATTAAGTTTCACGACCAAATGGATCAGATACTCGCCCGTAACCCTGCTACGCACCAATACTTAGCAGACATTGATGTAGCTAAGTGGACACTGGCCTACGATTGTGGAGCTTGTTTTGGTATAATGACAACGAATCAGGTCTAGTACTTCAATGGAATGCTTAAGGGTGCACGTCGTCTTCCGGTCAAGTCAATAGTGCAATAGACATATGAGAGCTGCATTAAATATTTCAGAGCACGAATGAATAATTGTGCGAGAATGACCTCAAATATTGATGCGTGGAGCGATAAGGCGAGACTCTTCTACAAGAATGCGATTAAGCGTGCCTCAAGCCATGTTGTATGTATTTATGAGCCTCCATGGGCGCCTTACAGGTATGTAGCGCAGTGACGACCAAAAAATCAGAAAAACTTCAACACGTCATACTCGCTGATCGTATGTGTTCTTGTGAGAAGTAATTGCGGTTCCGCATCTCATGCTCACATGCGATACAGGTTATTTTCCTTATTACTAAACTTCATATTACATGTTCAATAATAAATTTAATCAATTAAAGATATGTTAGTTTATCGCAAATACAATGTGGACTCTATGGATTTCTGCATCTCGGGAATGACCATCCACGCTCTCAAAATGACATATGAGATGTCATTCTACCCGCAGGGTCCACGGTATGAGGTACTTGTGTCACCTTTCATGCTAACGCATTCCCTTCTTCGACGACAAAGGGTGAGGCCAGTTCTCAAAGAAGAAAATGAGAGAATAACGAATGAGATGGGTGCGGGAAAACAGAAAAGACAACGCACAGTAAGTATTAATTTCATTAAATTTAATAAATTAAATTCAATATATATCTAACCATAACCTTATATTTTTTGTAGAAAAGCAACCACCTCCAGAATTTTATCCCGGCGGCTTTTATGATTAGAGTGATTGTATGTTTTATTGGATGTATTGTTTATTAAGCATTTGTATCAATGAACTCAGTTTCAAACTAAGCAAAATACAATACAACAATAAAAAACTAGATTACTCTAAATAAGGATTTGTTGGCATCCTTAGTTTTTTTTATCTTGACTATCTTCGACCACAACATTTTTTTCATATTTAAAATCTGATACAATTAAACTTTCAAAATCTTCGACTTAACTATTAAGTACCTAATTAACTTCATCATCATCATCGGATGACTCAATAATGTGACACTGGTCATTCAACCATGTGCATAGCCCGTCCACCTGCTTAGAGAATGCATGCCATCACATTGATATTTGTCACATTCACAATCTTCGGTACATCTGCTGATATCTCCGATAATTAACCTTTATCTTTTTTCAACTACCTCTTTATTATCCTCATCCTTTTTGGGGGGCATTTTTGAAGTAAAAACAATACAACTACCACTTCAAAGTGTACTTATGTTGGTGGTACTGGTGTTAGTTTTATAGCACAAATCTCGGTCATGAGAAAAGCGGGACTTACATTTCGCCCGAACTTCGCAAATCTGGGCATATAATTTCCCGCCAAAACCTATATCTCGGGCTTTTCAAAGTCGGGATATATTAACAGCGATAATTAGTAATGCTAATGATGCTTGGCCTTCGTAGAAGCGGGATTATATAATCTCGTTCTTGGGAAGTCCGGGTGTAGATATCAGTCCTGGGAAGTCTGGGCGGTGGCAGAATAAAAAATGCGCGATGACTTTGTGGCAGAAAAAAAAATTGTCAGGTAAGTTTTGCACTGAAAAATCTATACCACACAAAAATTGCAAGAAACACAAGAATCAAAAGAGTTTTTATTATCCAGGCTCCTACATGCAGACTAAATGACTATCATCCAGACTGGTAATCTTGGTCATTGGATTTGCATCAATTATTGTGCCGCAATTTAATCTTATAGTCCAGATTATCAGTCTCATTTAGTCTGGATGCAGGAATATGGATAAGAAAATTTTCTCAAGAATCGATGGTAACATAAGTTGATTGGATGAGCATTAAGTGTGGATCACCATTTAAATTAATGATATGCTATGTAGTGTTCTTGTGGTTTTTGCTCCCATTTTTCTTGTGGCATAGCAAACATCTTTTTGCACACCCTCTATCATATTGGTTGTGTGGGTCGCACATGCTGACATGTGGATCCCACAACTATGTGAGAGGGTTGTGCATTTGTGGTGCTCGATTGGTGTGCCGTGTAATGAATTCATAAAACAGAGGGGCTCTTTTATACATAGTTTATTGACACTTTCACCAATGATCGCAACACGAATTTTATTATTTATTTTTATTTATTTTTAATTCTTTTATTTTAGTTGGTTGTGCGAATATTGTCAAATGTGTACAAATAGCATTTAAACAAACGTCTTTGAATTACAAAAATCAAGCTCGGAAAAGAAGTCAGAATGGATTTTCGATTGTGGAGCCATGGATACTATGACATATGACCTCGTAGATATTACAGAAATTCAGAAAACTCAAAAGAAATGTGTTCAAACAGCTAGTGGTGACTTTGTCTCAGTGAAAAGTGCAGGAGTGATTGAGATATCTCCGTCTATGAGATTATCTAATTATTTATATGTGCCCTCCTTATCATACAAATTGCTTTTCATAAGTCATATCTCCATTGAATTAAATTGTGTTGCGCTGATGTACCCGACCTTCTGTCTTCTGTAGGATATTCGTTCGAAGGAGATCATTGGGCGTGGTACTGAACGAGGCGGCTTGTACTATGTTGATGAAGTCGGGTCAGAGGGACGGATGCTCCTGACTCGTGAGTCACCTAACCCGTAAAGTTTGTTGTGGCATCGTCACTTAGGACATTCGTCTCATTCTTATCTCTGACGTTTATTTTCCCAGTATTCTAGTATTCCTCTCCATTGTGAAACTTCTGTTTTGGCAAAAAGTCACAGACAACCATTTGTTTCAAAACATTCTCGTATTCAAAAAATATTTTCTCTAGTTCATTCTGATGTTTGGGGACCAGCTCCTGTCTTTGGGGGGCAAGGGATTCGATACTTTCTACAATTTACTAATAACTGTACTCGTATGACATGGGTGTATTTTTTAAAAAATAAGTCTATAGTCTATGACAAATTTACCCTTTTTTACCGTATGGTGTCTACCACATTTCAAACCAACGTCCAAACTCTTCGGTCGGATAATG
>JAOYMZ010076040.1:0-11798 GCA_025802335.1 Pinguicula primuliflora | reverse complement strand
ATGAGGCCATTGTGGATAAGAGTGCAGGGAACACCGCTCCATTGCTGGAGCAAAGATTTCTTCAAAATGGTGGGAGCTTAGATAGGTACTGTGATAGCAATAGATACGAAAACAATTAACATGACTGAGATGAGATTTGGAAGAGTGCAGCTACTGACAGAGATTGCTAATCTTATCTCTGATTCGATGAAGATAGATACAGGGGTTGAGACATTCAATATTCGAGTGAAAGAAGAACAAAATGGCGGGTTCAGAACACGTTGGAGTTGCAGGGGGTTACTTGGGGGAGAGAAGCCGAAAAGGGCTGGACTACAATATACTGACTGGCCGGAATTGAGCACTGCTCACCCTATGGGTATGGAAATTGACACCGCCATAAGCCGGGGAAACGTGGAGAATGAGACAGTGCCGAGAGAGAAGCATCCCCAGTCAGAACGCAAGGATTTAGAGATCGAGGACATTGAGAGTACGCCGACGGTAGAGGATTCCAGCTTAACGGCGAACCACACGAAAGTTCAGGTTCACGGCAATGGGAGATCGGATCTGGCCGACGGTTTAGCAGCCAAGGACTGCTCGCCTCAAAATTCGGTCCACGCAGAGATGCAAGACCCAACAATAATGGTGAAATAAAAAAACTCACGCCATACAATAATAACGTCACTAAATAAGGGTAAAAACGAAGAAGAAAAAAGAAAATAATGGATCTACGGCTTGCTTTTTTTTGTAAGTAAATTATTATTTATTGATTGTGTGCATAATGATGAAAAAAATTGCAATTCACGTCAAAATTGGTCATACTGTTGGAAATCTTATGCATGGCAGATCAAAAGTCCTATGCTTTGGTGCGATGGCGGAGACTTCGTCGTCGGAAATTTCTAAATTTTTTTTCTTTAGGTTAAGTAGTCCTTAATAGGGCTTTAGAAATTTTCGGCGACAATGTCGCAGGGACCTCACCAAAGCATGGGAGTTTTAATCTCTTGTACATAAGGTTTCCAACGATATGATCAATTTTGGTGTTCGTAACTGGAATTGCAATTTTGTGCGCCATTGTGCAGTATTATTTATTGTAAAATTTTTACATATTTACAGATCGAGCAATGCTATATGTACTCTCAACTTTGACACACTTCATAAACGCATGTGGCATCCATCACAACCACACACACAATCACACTCATTTTTTAGTATGTGGTTGTGATGGTTCTCACATAAGGAGGTTTATGATAATATATCAAAGTTGAGGCAACAAGTAGCATTATTCTTAGAGATCGACTCTTTCAATTCATCTGCTCTATATATCGTTTATCATACAAAATTTGGGTTCTGTGCACCATTCGACGATGCTAACGCCCAGTTCGATCTTTCGTTGTACTCGCATGCACGGGTACGAAGAGAGTTGAATCTGTCCAAGGATCGAGTCCAAGTTGGGCTGCTCCCATCCACGGCTCGGTATAATACAATACAAGTACAAATCGGGCAGTGTGAATTATGCAGATTATACATTTAATACGTTCAATTTGTTGTTTTGAATGAATTGAATTTGGATCAATCTTTGGTACTCACTAAAACCTACACGAGTCAGCAGTCAATTTTGGCTTCCACCTCGACTACAAACAAATGTTTTAGGTTGAATTATTAGAGCTTTGAACTTGACAAATTCATGCATGTTATAGATGTCAAATCTGTTAGGATCCCAAGAACCAACAAGTAAAAATGGGGACAGAAAACATAAGACTACAATTCATTTCATTTTTTTTGCAAGTAAATTTCCGTTGCACCATAAAATATTACATGACTATATACATGCTTACGATCCTAGATGATCATAGGCTAAAACTCATCCCATTAGTGGGAACTCCCTGAAATTCAATATATACAAACTTTAAACTACCCTATAGAGCCAAATATAGCATCTGGATCACAAAGGCAATTTCCAATTGTGCGACCTGGAAGAACTATCCATTAAGCTTGAATCCAGTACCAAGTTTGGGTCTTTACCATCTCGAAGACGAGAGTCACGCTTTTAGAGTCAAACCACATACAATTTCGTTTCTTCCATAAATACCACATAGTTGGTTGCCAGATAGTATGGCCAACTTGCTTCCATGCTCTCTGAAAGATCCTATAAAGGAAGTGTAATGCAGATTCATAGGCTGTATTGTCAGATTTCCGTGGCATGGCTGCATATGCAGAAGAGATGTTCCACTCTCTTCCCCTTCACACCACACACAACATGCTATCATTGCAATGAAAGATTCATTTCAATCTTTTCAAGGTTACAATGACCATATTTATAGGAAAACAGCTTCCGATATTTGTATCACAATCTTACTGAGAATCGCAATGATCAACGGGATCTTCTTCATTCTTCAATCGTGTTGTCCTTCTTGATCCCATACATCAACAAAAAGACCAACCATTTCCTGCAGGTTGTAGAACTGTTGTAGTGAGATGAAGGTTTTCTTTGTATTACATTGTCTGATGTTTGCAAATGCGTGCGTTCAATATGCTCGCATACTGGTACTAAGCTAGTTGAATAGTTGTAGAACAAAATGATATCCACCATTAAACACGAGAGGTTAGTCTAGTTGAATAGTTGTAGAACAAAATGATATTGTGAGATGCACATAGGAGGGGAAAATGATATGGAAGGTTCACGAAGCCCAAAGGGCTGTCTTAAAATGCACCTAACAGAGGCAAATGAGAAACATTCTCAGTTATCAGTTTAGTTGTTACTCAAGCTTACAATAACTATTTGAAGTCTTTTTGAAAATTGAGTGAACAAGATATGTAGCATGAAGATACATTTTAAAATATTGCATGAATGGAGTTAAAAGCAACCGACCTTACAGGCCAACAAAGGCAAGATGGTTACTGTAACGAACCACACATTCACTCATTGAGTGAAGAAGGCTCCGTTAGGACAGTGACGCCCACAGCTTCACCCAAGCCCATTTATTAATTCAATGACTAATTAAGAAGCTTGCTTCCACAGTTTAAACCCTGCTTGAAATACTTCGTACGTGCCCCGGCTTGTCTTGAATTGTCTCTGCAAGTACATACACACAAGAGTAGGCCATGAGCTTCCGTAGAAACTCAGTAGGTAGTTCGAATCTATCAATATCATATTTAAATACATTCCCCGCACACTATTACACATATTATAGTGTGTCAATCTTTCTGTGATACCTAAAATACATTTATAGTAATAATAATTCTATGTCGTTTGATTGGCCAACGGCCATCTTTCTGTGACATTTGTGACAAGTGCCAAGATATTATATAAATGACAAAGCTTCATCCAAGATATTATATGTGACATTTGTGACATTCAATCCTAGACGAAGCTTTGGCATTTATATAATATCTTGGCACTTGTTACAAATGTCACAGAAAGATGGCCGTTGGCCGATCAAACGATGTAGAATTATTATTATTATAAATGTATTTTGAGTGTCACAGAAAGATTGGTCCATCTGATATAAGCTTCGTCCATCTGATAAGCTACTCCAGAACTGACCTTGACTTCTCAGCCTTTTGGATAGCTCATCCGCAGCAGTTGATGTGGAATTAAAACAGCAACAGATCCCATTTCTGTGCTGTCACAAAAAGATTTTATGTGCAATGCTACAAAAATGCTGATGAGAAGCTATAACAGTTACTCCAGGAATAAGAGTGCAAGTTAAACAGAATAATTCTTTTCACAGGCAAACGCTTCACATCCACAGTACTGGTATCTTTAACCAACTCATAGGGCAGCAAACCAGAAAGCCTGAGTTCCAGCATTCTATGTAAAATTCTATGCTTGATATCTAGTTTTAAAAAATCTTCCAACATGCTTCAACGACGACGTCTTCTCCAACTCAAAACTGATATAACGAACCTCAAAATCACATCTCAAACGCACCTCTTGTGCTATAACGCACACACGCGCTCACCAGTACAACCAGTACAAGAGGTACACTTGAGGTGTGCTATATCACTCCTCTCCAACTGCTTTCTCCAAAAATTATCGAAGACATCATTCTTTTCAATACAGTTCTTGTACAATAATCAGAAAATAATAAGATTCTGAAGTTAAACAAAGAGAACCTACCCCAAACAATCAAGCAACTGACTGATGAAAGACGTAAAAGGATCCTGGAGCATCATATCTCTGATCAAGGCGTACAAACAAAAAAACCGAAACCTAGACCAAATAGGGTAAATTTAGTACAGATACACACTCGGGTGTGTGTGCATTGGGTGGGAGTCACTTATATTTTGCTCTGTTCGGTTTATATTTCGGTTTCTTGGGTTGTACGAGTAGGATTTCTCCACACCAAATCATTTATCTTGTTTCTGTTCCCAGATCAAGAATCAAGAATCCATCACAACCAACATATTCCAACAAACAAACAGAAGCCCAGTTGATGTTTCATCATTTCCAGCAAGAATTTAGCTAAATTCCTGTTACTCAAACCACATCTCAAGAGAATCAGAATCAGAAGTGGTTTACCTTTCGGGGTGAGTAAATAAAAAATGGGTTACCTTTTTTTACCCCGTGTCGAGAACACCTGGGATGGGATCACCGATCAGCTCTGTTTGCTACTCTTTGGTAAAACTATGCAAAATCAATGCTTTAACAGTAAGCTGATTTGTATATACTTTTCCATAATAAGTCAATTGTTTACATATAGTGGTTTCAATATCCAAAATTCTCTTCAGGAACATCCGATAAAATTGCGAACAGACGCATAAAATTGCGAATTTACTGTGTCATATTGTAATACTAGTAGCGGACATTTCAGTTGCCTTGCTACTCTTTTTGTCCTTGTCCTCAAATAACTCCCACATCTCTTCCAAGCTCTTCCCTCTCGTCTCCGGCAAGAAAAAGTAGAAGAAGATGCTACCCACGACCATGATTCCGGCAAGCACAAAAAACATCCCGCCGAAGCTTATTTTTTTAGAAATACTTAGAAATGTCATCGACACCGTGCCGGAAACCAACCGGTTCACGGATATAGCCAAGCTAGCTCCTTGGGCCCTCAACCTCGTCGGAAAAATCTCGGATGAGTATACCCACGTAATGGGCCCAAGCCCTATTGAGAAAAACGAAACATCAGCACAAACAGCCACGACGCATAAGGCTATAGCCCACATTGGTTTGTGGGCCCGATGCTCGAGAAATTTTGAACCCAGGCCTAGTCCAGCAAGAGAAACTGCCATTCCTATTGAGCCCAGTAGCAGTAAAGGCCTTCTACCATAATGGTCCAAGAAAAGGGCGGATATAAGAACAAAGGTAGTCTTTGCCAAGCCCATCACCACCGTAACTCCCACGAGGCTACGGCGGCTGCGGATGCCGGCGGCCTTGAAGACCTCCGGCGTATAGTAGACCACCGCGTCGTTACCGGAGGCCTGCATGAAGAAGTTGATCCCAATCGCGGCGATCAGAATACGACGGAGAGGTGGCGACGGATGGAGGATCTCCTTCCACACGCCCTTGCCGTTCCACTCGCGGGACGACTCCTGCTCCGCCGTGATCTCGTCGAACCTCATGGCCGCCTCCGCTTCGCTTTCCGATGTCCGCCTGAGCACCACTTTGGCCTCCTCCATCCGTCCCTTCATGATCAGCCACCGTGGCGACTCCGGCATTGCCATAACGCCAATGCCGATCCCGACCGCTGGTACGGCTGCGAGGCCCAGCATCAGGCGCCAATTGATCCTCGGTGAGACGCCGGAAAGAGCGAAATTAACGATGTAACCCAGTAGAATCCCGACGGTGATGAAAACCTCCGGCAACGAAGCGAGGAAGCCCCGCGCCCCCGCCGGCGAAACCTCCACCGTGTAAACCGGCGCAATCATTAGCGAATACCCAACACCGATTCCGGCGACGATCCTCCCGGCGATGAGAAATCCGTACGAAGGCGCCGCTCCCATAAGAACAGCGCCGATTAGGAACGTCGCCGCCGCGAGCACGATGGTGTATCGCCGCCCAATTAAGTCCGATGTCTTGCCGGATGCCAGAGCACCCACCAACGAGACCACATTCAGAGAACCCACCAAAACTTCCACCTGTGTCGAAGAAATCTTCATCGTCTCCCTGATGAACAGAATCGCTCCACTCATTACGCCAATATCTGCAATCCAATCCACAAAACATACACACACACATTCAGATTGGACTTTCAGAATCTTTAAAACAGAGCAAAACAGAGCAATCCATGTGTAAAATCTTACCATATCCCAATAGAATTGAATTCGTAGAAGCCAAAAGTGCGCAACCCAGAGCATACTTGTTGAGACGAGGCACTCTCCTCAAATTGGATTCCATTTGAAAAGTTTGAAATCTGCAAATGGGATTCAAATGTTTATCGTGAACATCATCAGATTGGATGCTGTTTGAAAATTGTTTTGAAGAGAAAAAAGAAGATGAACAGAACAGTATAGTGGCTTTACTCGAAGTTCGCAGTATTTAAGGATGACTTGCCACGTTGTTGGAATCCAAATTTAGAAACAAATTGTTGCAACAGCACAAACTGGATGGATAGGATTTTCCCCTCAAATGTGGGCTTCACAATATGCGAGCATACTTTGGTTTGTATTCATTCTATTCTTGTCCAAGTTTGGTATCTAATCATGGTACTTCGGGATTGGCCAATCACCAGATTGTGACCCATGTAAAGGTGTTAAACACTGGTCCACATACCACACCAATCCTCGAAAAAACAGCAGCATGAAACTGTGCCCTGCCACAAAATTGAGTAGGCATATCAACTGTTAAATCATGCTTCCATTTGATATTATCAAGAACTAACATTTCATCATTTGGGCCATCCAACAAATATTTTGGTCCATGGAATGCTCATTTGATGACAGTCCTCTTATCAACTTCTCTTACATTAGTAATGTCTGCAGATGATTTCTACAAGCACATTCAGCTAAATGAATCGAGCGCTATGGATATACTGAAGGATGTCCAAAGCAACATTGGAGACCCAATTCAAGAACAGTTCCCAGAACAAGAGATCCAAGGCAAGGACCGAAGAAAAGATGAGCAGTGCAAGAGTTTGGTATCGGTTTAGGGGCCATCTGGTGAGTCGGGCTAATGTTGTCAGGAAGGGGAGAGAAGTGCTTGTAAGGTTCTTGTTTCTGATGGACCATGCTGTGATCCATCGCACGCCGGAGGGGACAAGATCGAATTCCTCCTGCAAGCGGCGACTCAAATCCGGCATGTGACCCCCTCCATATAGGATGGCAATCTTGTTGTTCCCAATGCGGATTGCATGATGCAGAGCCTGTGTGGCAGCCCTATTTCTCTCGCCGATGATGACCGATTTCTCTACCTCACCGGAGGTCAGCTGTGGGAGCCTACAAGTAGTATCAACAGCTTTTTTAGCATTTCTAGCATAACAAGTTATAACCAGCTTGAATAAATCTTATGGAGCAGGAAAAGGGCAATTTCAAAACTGCAGCAGCAACTGCTGTAGACTGTCAGATTTTAGCTTGGGAAATCAAAGCATAATGAAGTGTTGAGAGATCAGATGATATTGAGACCAAACAACCAAAGGAAGAAAGAAATAATAATTTTCAAGCAATTCTAATATTTACTCGGATGAAAGCCTCTTTGCCAGGAAAATTTTCAATGCAGAACCAAAATCAAGTCTGGACAAGGCTTCTAATTCAGGAAATGCTTCTGGTCCAGTATCCGCACAGAGACTTCCGATAATGAAAAGACCGACAAGAGGCATTGGTATGATACGGGAGGCCCATAAAAGTTTGGATCTCCAGGGACCGAGATCTTCTCGAATGGCTGTGGACTGCACTGCGACTTTTGTTGATCTCACTGTGATGTCCCTGGCAAAGGTGAAGAAGCTCTCACCTTTTTCAAGCTGAAACCAAGGAAAAGGGGTTTTGATATTACAACATGAAGTTCTTGATATGATAAAAGAAGAGAAGAAAACACTTCATGAAAAGGACAGTAACAGCTAAAGACGTTGATTTCGAGAAGGCATTCGAGAAGGCGGTCGCCTAAGCGTGGCCTATGTGCTGGGTTGTCGCCTTAGGCCTCTTATATGGGCGTCTAGGCGCTGGCCGGCCCTGACCGCCCAAAGTCCTCCCAGCACCTTCTCAATTATCTATCTGAATACTGACAGTAAATCTCAACAGAGGGTAGTTCCTTCAGCTCCTATGTGTATAGTCTATCTGATAGTTTGATGGAAAGAACAACTGCATTTCTCATTCTTATATATGCTAATATCAAGTACTTCTTGATCTACACAACAGTTACTCGAGTAAGCAATAATACCTGCAGAATTTTAAATGTTTCTAAGTCGAGATCTGCATGATACCAATTGTCTCTCTCGTAATCGAGACAATCTAATTGAAAATCAAGCACGAGCAGCTTAGCTATCTGCCGCTGAATGAATCCAAGAATATTGAATCCGCGTGACTGTTGAGCCTCAACTTTCTTTCTAACAGCAAGTTCTCTTCTACTTTCTAAATTCTCTCTGCTGGTAACCATTTCATAAAGAACACAGTCATATGGTTCGAGTACATCCTCCAATGTTTCAAAATACCTGCAAAAATTTCGATTAGAGTCTACATAACTAATAAAAAAACTAGAAAAAAGAATGAAAAGTAAACAAGCATTGAGCTGAATCACTATTATCTCCCAAAACTCGTTTATGATCATGCCACGACACTCTACATGGAATGTCAATATATACACACACAAAAATCTGCTGTGCTGCCAAGGCTATTTAGGGCAATCTGCAGGCAACTCTCCTCGCTACAGTCTAGCATATCACGTACACTTTTAATCATTTATGTGACAGAAGTATATGAATCCACAAATTTTCAAAAGGTCTTGCTTGAAGAAAAAAATATATACCAAAAATCACTACTTTGGATTGTTTGTGAAAGCCATAACTCTTTCTTCAAGTTCATAATACAATGGAGCAACGAAGTTGGATGAATTTGCATATCATCATAAGTATGTAATTGATGACAATATCACATGATGTCTCATTAAATGAGACTACTCAATTTTCGTGAGCGAAGGTTTTGTTTTGCTTAATAAATTAATTGCTCGCTCACAGAAAAAGTATGGTCAGATACACAATCAGCATGCTAACCATGATGCTTGATCAAATACGATCTTTATATCGACTTCATTCATATTTATTTTTATAAATTTGGATTCCCCAGAGTTTGTTTATCCAGTTACCTTTCCAAGCTAAGTTCCTCAGGTTACATCTTCATACAAGTACTGCATTTCAGAAATCTCATTTCCACCTATGTATATGAGCTTCAACTATATAGGTAGCTATAGCTATTTTTCTGGAAGTTCGATATGACAAAAAGAGAATAGATTTCACGCCTATCAACCTAACACATCCAAGGATAAAAAACTGTGCATAGAAAGTGAAGGCAACGTTTACTTGAGCCATTTGGTGAATGCCGCAAGGCATACAAGTCATAAAATAATGTACAAGAGAAGATACCAAATACACCAACTTCAATTCAATTATTCATTCTGGACCTGACCCCCATACATTCGATTACTTAATAAGAAGGTTTAGGTAACAGAGATTCAGCAAAAAGTCGAAAAAAACTTCATATTCTAGCAAAATGTACTGAATTAGAAGCATGACTATCGGAAATTATAGCACGAAGCCCTACAAAAGCAATCAAACTTACTCCTTGTCTGCAATGTGGACGTTGGACACCAAATCCACCTACAAGCCCAAGAAGATCCAGAAATTCTCAACAACCAAGACAGGTAAATCTTAAATATATATCGAAAAGAAAAATCTTGTTAATGAAATCAAAAGAATACAAATCAAACTTTACCTGCAGAAATGGTTGGAGAAAGGACCAAGGGAACTTCTTGCGGTAGCTCACGATAGCAGTCTGCAACTGGGCATCGCTGTCTTTCTTGAACCTCATGAAATCAGCAATGGAATTGCTCTGTTTTAATTTATCGACGGACCCATCATCAATTTTGGACCAAATTTTGAGTCTTGGCTGCCCACGGCGCGTCGTTCTGCAGGATAAATAGTTTGAGTTGGGTATAGCAGGAGGAAAATAAGATGTGAATTTTGGATTTGCTATGGCTAGAGAACTATGAGTCATCGCTCTGGGCGGCTGAAACGAATGCGTTCTGGAAGACGAATCTTTTATGACCAGTGGTGGAGGAATTATGACTACACAATCCATCTGATCTGACGTGCTCCGACTGTATTATGATCAACAGTTAACGATGATGATCTTGTTGGTCTGACAAAATTCACGTTTTGAAACTAAGTGCTGTTTTAAACATTTTCATGTGATTATGGGCAGAAATCTATTTTGCCGAAGATAGTTGTTCCTGACATCGCAAAAAAAAAATCGATAAAATGATTCTTAATTAATGTTTAATAAATTATCTAGAGACCTTGTTTGGAACATTGAACAACTTTCGGTATACTGTACATATGACTTTTGGTCTTAATAAATTTCTCATAGAACCTCATTCAGGTAACTGCACATCATTATTATATATATATAAAAACAGAGTGTACAGCAATTTTAAAATGTCATAAGACACATGAAATACACTATGCACCCTCGAAAGAGCTGGGTGTAGCGCCAAACGATAGGAGAGTGTTCCCACCTCGCCCAATATTTCGTATGATCCAATGTACTTCGGACTCAGTTTTCCTCCTCTTCCAAATCTGACTATTCCTTTTGTCGGCGACATTCTTAAAAACACCTTGCTCCCCACCTCAAATATCAAGGGTCGTCGTCTCAGATTTGACCAACTCTTCTGACGGTCTTGGGCCTTCAGAAGGTTCTTACGAATCACGGGTGACTTCCTCTTTCGCAAGTTGCACCAATTCTGGTCCTAGAATGTGTTTCTCCCCTACTTCTTTCCAGTAGAGCGGTGTCCTATATTGATGCCCATATAAGGCCTCATAAAGCGTCATGCCCAGACTACTGTGATAACTGTTGTTATAAGCAAACTCTATTAACGGGAGGTACTGTTCCCAATCCCTCTTGAAGTCAAACACACACGCACGCAACATATCCTCCAGCGTCTGAATGGTCCTCTCTGACTGCCGATCAGTCTAGGGGTGATAAGCAGTGCTGAATCGTAACTCAGTGGCCAGTTTCGCTTGTAAACTTTTCTAGAATTTGGAAGCAAATCTTGGCTCTCGGTCTGACACAATACTCAGGGGTACTCCATGCAATTTCAGCACATGTTCAATATACAAGTCAGTTAATCGGCTTACCTTATACTTTAGGGTCATGAGTAACAAGTGTGCGCATTTGGTGAGTCTGTCGACAATCACCCAAATAGTATCATGGTGATTAGGCATCAAGGGCAAGCCCGCCACCAAATTCATAGTAATGTGATCCCACTTCCACAAAGGAATCTCCAAAGGTAGCATCTCTCCTCCCGGCCGCTGGTGCTCCGCCTTTATCAATTGGCATGTCATGCACTTCGCAACATATTCAGCTACTTCACTCCTCAGGTTAGGCCACCAATACGTCTTCTTTAAGTCTTGATACATCTTGGTTATCCCTGGATGGATGCTAGTACGAGATTTATGGGCTCAGAGCGTTCAGTAACTTCAAAATGTCACCTGGACACTTTCTTAAATAAGTCACATGGACACTTAAACAGCTATTGGTATAAAAATAAAAACAGAGCGTCCAGCAACTTCAAAATGTCACCTGGACACTTTCTTAAATAAGTCACATGGACACTTAAACAGCTATTGATATAAAAACAGGACGTCCAGTAGCTTCAAAATGTCTTAGCATGTTGGGAG
>JAOYMZ010076029.1:0-11799 GCA_025802335.1 Pinguicula primuliflora | reverse complement strand
GGTGGCCATCGGCCGGATCTCAAGTTCTCGCAAAACGACAGGTAAACGGTAACAAAAGAGGAGAAAGAGCCAGTTTCGAAGTGTGTGTGAAAATCGCACTTAGTGAAGGTGAGAAGGGAGAGAATTAATTTTTAGAGAGAGAAACTTCATGTGCCATGCCCGAGCCCATTAATTTACTAATGTCCATATGAATATACTCTTATCACAATATAATAAAAATGTTATGGTATGCGCCTATACTGTCACATTGAAAACCTGCACAATGAAAAATGTGCATTAAGCCACATGTTGAGCACATCCCTTGGTGACAACAATCATGGGATCATCAAAGCCTGTATTCGTTAAGACTGCTTTTGTTCAAGGCTACGGATTCGGCGTGCTTCATCTAAATTATTCGGTGGTAATTTTCAGTATTCATCCCTCATCATTCTTGCTGCCATGTTTTACTTCTGCCCTTCCTTTTTCTAACTGCTCGATTTTAGCTTTCCTCCTATCCTCACTTCCTTTCCTAGGGGGACTGCTGTTTCTTCTGCCATCGGGGCTTCTATTTCTCCCACTTCTGCGACTTGGATTTGGTCTTTTGCGTCTCTTGCTCCTGCTTTCATGATCATCACTATCATCTAACAGTTTTTGGAGTATGCGGTCTTTGTTATTTCCATCATCACTGGATTGTTTGAAAGCCATACCATATGCATTAGCCTTATTTTCGGCACTTCTTTTCATCTTAGGGGTATGTCTACCATGGACTGAAGAAACCAACAAAAGACGAACAGGTTCAAGTTCGAAAGTTGGAATTAGGTCAGTTGATCAAAATGTTGAAGCATGAAGCAGAAACTCATGCTCAAGTCCGTAAGCCAGTGCCCAGCCATAATTTGCCACCAACCGCATGTTATTTCTTAGAAGATGCAGACTTTATGCTTATTCCCTGTACATCCGCACATGTTTAGTGCTCCAGCAACTGCAGAATGTCACTCTAGTCTGCCATTCTTCATCATAAACTAATGACAAAGTAAAGAGATTGTAAATATGAGAATTCCAGGTTTCTCATCTTTATGATGCCAATACAGACCTAAAAGAACCAGCAAAGATAGAAGATGATCTGGAGAAAAAGGCATGCTTTCTAATGAAGGTAAACATCCTCAGCAGTATTGAAAGATTATGTAGCCACTCTGTTGACGAATAGAGTTGCCTATTTATCTACCAGTTTTCTTCTCCAAACTGCTACTGTTAGACGATTCCAGACTTCTAATCTCAGCCGTTAAGAGTGTCATTTGATGACTGAGATCAACTGCATCATTTAAAATATAATTAAAAACACTTTTGATCTCAGCGATCAAATGAAAATTCCAACGCCTGAGATTAGAAGTATGGATAATAGCAGTCTGGAGGAGTTTTCTTAGTTTTCTTCTCCACCCCTCCGGACTTCTAATCTCAGCCGTTGGAGTTTCATTTGATGCCTGAGATCAAACTACCCAAACAAGGATCGGTTTATCAAGCAGCATTGGAGTAACAGCCAAGTTGACAAAGCAGAGTTTCAAGATCAAATATTTACTGATGCCAAGTGTATGCCTTGCTCTGGTATCCACCCAACAATCTTGCATCCAATATACTGAATATGAATTAAACATGACTTCCCCACTAATATCAATACAGCAGCAGTTTCTATGTAAACTAGAGAGCTACAGAGGAAACCATGTATCAATAGAGTGTGGGGTATCTAGATCTACCTGCGGTATAGTTTGATTTAGTGAACCAATGGCTTCTGGAGAAGTGCAGTCAGATAGACCTCTCCATTCTTCACCCCACTAGGATCATTCTTATTACCCACAGCCCACTTCACCTTCTTGTACCCCAACTTTCCAATCAATGGTGTAAACACCTTCTCAAGATCCATACTTTTACTGAAAAAATGGTCTAACCAGAAGTACCCTCCTCCTCTCAACACTCTATCCACATCAAAGAACAAGAACTCCAGAGAAACTAGGGGTATCCACCGGTTTACCGCGTGCCCGCACCGCACAAGATCCACGACACCATTAAACACTGGCAGCCTCTGCTGCAATGGCGTATGGAGAGGCACTAATCCCCTTATAGCCACAGCTTCATTGTACGGTGCACCAAGATTCATTGTAGTGGTTAAAACAGTCACATTGTTCAACTTCATCCGAGCTGCAAAAGTTCCGGTCCCGCCTCCAATGTCGAGCGCCAGTCGGATGACGGATTTAGCTGCTCTAGCCAGCTGAAGAAGCTGAGGAATTGGGAGATCCAGATCTGATTTGTAAGTCAAGAATCTGGACTTCTCAACTCTCATGTCGAATCCCATCTCAGCTTTGAGTCCGGCGAAGCAAGAGAAAGTCTTGCAGCTGAAGTGCCCGAGCAGAGCCGTTTTCTCCGGGAGAGATGCGAATGGGTCGGAAGGGAGCGACGCCGGAATCGTCGGCGTGGTTCTCGAGAAGCATCTGCGGCGGGGGAGGGGGTGGCACCCCCTGAGTATGAGATCCTCAACCAGAACGGCGTCGTTCGGGCAGAGGGCAAACGGAGTGTAGCTCATGTACTGGTGCAGGAGTAAGGGGTAGTCTTTGCAAGCCGAGGCGATTGGTGAGATTTGGGCGTAGATGAGTAGATCGGCGGCGACGGCGGCGAAAGGTGATTTCTTGGAAGGTGGGGCGGAGGAGGATGACTGTAGGCTTGTGAGGTGGCTTATGGTGGCGCGTATGGTGGATAGCTGGTGCATGAGGTGGTCCGGCACCGGCGGAGTAGCGATCCCGTCGGTCTTTGATTGAATGGTGGTGGATAGGTGGTAGAGTGAGAGAATATTGGTGGCGACCATGGCTAGCAACAGAAGAAAATTTAGACCCATTGTGACACCCATGGTTGCTACAGCCTCCACCTCAAGTTCAGGCCCAGATTAGACCAGACTCCTTCCTCAACTCTGGTGTTCTTGTTATATAGACAGCACAACTTGTGTTAAATCTGCAGAATCTTCTTAATTTTTGTGGTAATAACAAACATATTATCAAAGCTGTCCGGACAATTATGTGACATAGGGTTGAGAGAAGGTTGACTGCTGAGTTATGACTTATGAGAGTGAGACAACAGAAAACAGGGCCAAATATTTTCTTTTCCAAGTGATTTCTTCTCCTACAACAATTATCCTAATCTAAATTCATGCATTTCACTCTTTCTCGCACTAAATTGTGGTTAAACGGCTTTTTCTTACTCTAAATTCTTATTCTGTCTTCGCTCTAATTTTCCGATTGAGTCCTACAATTACGGCGTCGCCGCTGCACTGTCACTGAATCACAGCTACGAAGCCCTCCAGGCTAATGGAGGACACTAACATGGTGGATGAATTTCCCACACTCCTGGAAGGGATAGCCACTAAAAAGGTGAAATACAGGGAACCTTCGACTGGGGTTGCCGGATTTGCTGGTGCTACTCCACCACCGGCCTTTATACATTCCGCTGTCACAGCCAACCCTGCTCCATCCTACAAATCGCTGGTAGCCAAAGAAAATATCGATTGGCGGAAGAAAATCACAATCGATCCAGAGGATGTAATCCATGTCAGATCTGGATCCGAAAGTTCCGTCTCCTTCACGGAGAAAGTTCAGATTCAAATGGAAAATAATATGACGAACACCTTGATTATCCGTCCCCTGGGCCACTACATCGGATACCAGGCACTGCTCAAGAGCCTTACCCAATTTCGGAAACCTAAAGGCGAAATCAAGCTAATCGACATTGATTGTGGATTCTATCTACTACGCTGCTCAAACCCATCGGATTACAAACGAGCTCTATTTGAAGGCCCACATATGGTCGCTAACCATTACCTCAAGGTCTTTCCTTGGCATCGCAGCTTTGATACGAGAGATGACCACATTGAAGATGTTGCTACCTGGGTGCGTCTGCCAGGACTACCTCCGCAGTACTTTCATGATGACATCCTACGGGAGATATCAAAGTCCATCGGCGTGTACCTGAAAGCTGACGATCATACCTTGTCGGAGGAAAGGGGATTATTTGCCCGATTGACAGTTCGACTCGATCTCAGGAAACCCTTGGCATTGTCGGTCAAGGTCGATGATAAGGTTTTTCCTGTCCAGTATGAAGATCTACACCATATCTGCTTCAAATGTGCGCAGTTTGGACATTCTGCTGAACTGCAGCTTCTGCCAAAATTTCGATAACCCTCTGACGGTGCCTGGGACGAAGGAGTCTGAGGGACAGGAACATCCACCTCCCCTGACTTCCGAGAACAAATCCACACAGTCTGCCTCTGTTATACCATCTACACATGAGCTTCCGGTTCAATGGACCAATGTGCAGTCCCAGACCTCGAACGGATCCAATGCGTATGCCCGACGACCCTCGACCGTAGTCTCTAATGAAGTCCTTGTCCATCTCCGTCAGTCGGTGATCGATGACTTATCCAAACCTGGTGCCTGGATGCATGTAGAAAAAAGTGGCCGACGACCTGCGAAATCTCCGTCAATGATGGGTCTGGCTCCCATTCAATTCTCATCGAGATTTTCAACCTTGGCGAAAAATTCGAAGACAAAAATAGTCGGCCCAAGCAGGAGTATTCCCAGCCCAACATCAGAAACATTCCTCCGAAAGTCCAAAAGGCCCCAACATCAAATAAGGTCATTGGGTCACGGGACAAAGGAAAAAGGAAAGTGGGCCACAACCCAGCTTTTTCCGGCCCAAAGCAACAATGGGTGGGCTCAATCCCAGCAGAGACCATCGGAGCAACGGGAACGGCGGCAACATCTTCTTCCAACCCTATTTCCCCTTCTGATTCTAATCACACTGCTGTAAAGATCCCTCACCCTCTTCCTGGTCTTCTTGCAGGTTCCCACAACGTCTCCATAGCTGCGTCATTTGCTCCTCACAAAAAATTGCCAGAACCTCCAGGAATCCACCTTGGCAGACAGGTAAGATGGGCGCAAGCTGAATTCCCTGATTACACAATTACCCTGGACAACATCACACTTGGTCAATCTCCTGCTATGGACGATATAGGTGAACCCTGTCGGATCCTAGGACTCACATATGGAGGAGTCCTCGACAAAGGAATCGTTGCGAGATATCCCTATGGCAGAGGATCAACGATCCCTTCAGTGTAAGCATTCAGGGATCCCAGAGGGGGAGGAACTCCCAAATGCCTCAGATTGACTCCCGATTCTGTCTTCTCACTCTGTTTTAATTGATCTTAAAATAATATCTTGGAATGCGACTCTTGATCACCTTATTACGACTTATGCACCTCATCTAGTTATTCTTTTATAGCCTCGCATGAGTGGGGATGTAGCAGACTGCATCGTGAGGAAAATCAAGCACGGCTTTGATTACTCCTTTCGAGTCGAGTCTTGTGTATTCTCCGGAGGCATTTGGGTATTATGGAAAGCTCCGGTAAAGGTATCTATTATATGCTCGGATTGGCAATTCATACATATGCTAATACACTATGATAGCTCACTTATTTTTAATCTCATGGCGGTTTACGGCTCACCTAACCCCCGTATTCGCAAGCATTTGTGGCCTTCCTTGTCCTCTGTGGCAGTTTCTGTTCGGCACCCCTGGCTAGCCCTTTGTGATTTCAATGCTATCCTGCATAAGGAGGACAAAATTGGAGGGAAACCTTCCGCTGGATGCCCCCTATTCAGGAGCTAGACTGCCCATTCGGGTTTGGTCCCATTAAGTTTCTCCGGTTCTCATTTTACATGGGCCAGGGGATGTTGTTATGAACGGATCGATCGGGCCCTCGTCAATGAAGAGTTCATTTCTATGTTCACACATAGTAGTGTAAGGCACTTGCCGCGCATCTCGTCGGACCACTCCCCCTTGTGCGTCTCAATCAAAGTACAGGAGGACCCTCTTCAACCCCCAAGGCACTTCTATTACTACCGGGCGTGGGAAGTGCGCGCGGAATGGCCAAGCTAGTTGGGAAAGTATTGGTGTGACGATCTACCTTTAACCGAAGCCTTAGCCAACGTGCAAGCCAACATTGAGGATTGGAAAATTAACTATTTTGGTAACATATTCAAACAGAAGCGACTACTCTCAAATAGGTTGGCAGGACTTCAGATTTGCTTGGCCCGTCGGCCGTCAACCTATTTGTTCAGAGTAGAGGCCTCTGTCTGTTTGGAGTTAGAGTGTATTCTTTCACGTGAGGAACTTCTAAAATGCCAGACCGCACGGTGCAACTGGGTAACTTTCGGGGACTGCAACACTAGCTATTTTCACGCTCTTCATAAAGAGCAACAGTGTCGTGGCTCCCCTAAGCGACTCCAACTTTCGAATGGTAGCTGGACTTCGGATCGCAGTATCCTTGTCTTCGAGTTTACCTCCTTTTATGCATCTTTATTTGGATCTAGTACAACAGCCCCCGAGGAGGATATCCCATCCTTTCCTATACAGGGCAGATTTCTTATTATTACCCACTCTCATGCTACAGCTCTATCTTGTCAGGTTCAGGAATTAGAGATCAAGAAAGCTCTCGACGATATGGATCTGGACAAAGCTGCGGGACCAGATGGATTCTCGGCGAGCTTCTTCCAGCACAACTGGTCCAGGGTGTCCATGTCGCTCCTTCACTTTGTGATGAAAGCCTTCGAAGATGGCTACATCCCCTCTTTAACAAACCGGGGAATGATCTCACTTTTACGAAAACAGCAAAACCCGGAATGCTTCGACCATTTCCGGCCAATTAGCCTCATCAATATCTGTGACAAAGTAATCACAAAGACCATTGCTAACAGGTTGAAGGTGGTTATGCCTCAGCTCATTTCCCCCAACCAATCCAGCTTTATCTAGGGCCGGAATATCACGTAGAACATTATTACGGCTCAGGAGGCCATTCATACTATGCATTCTTGCAAGGGGCGTACGGGTTTCATGGCCATCAAGATTGATTTATCTAAAGCTTTCGACCGAATGGAGTGGAGTTTTATAGAAGACACCCTCGTGGATGCTCGGATTCCGTTCAGCCTCTCCAAATTGATTATGTCTTCTCTCCACACTAGCTCCACACAGGTGATATGGGAAGGGCTTTGTGGGCTGATCTTCTCACCCCGTAAAGGGGTCCGTCAGGGCAATCCGATTTCGCCTTGTCTCTTTGTCCTTTGCATGGAATGCCTATCCCAGCTTATTCACATAGCGGTGGACCAGGGCTTCTGGAAACCGCTTTCCTTTAAGAAATGCTTTAGCTTATCACATTTAATGTTCGCTGATGATCTACTTTTGTTTGTAGAGGCCACAGTGGACCAGGGGCATGTGATTAGCGAAGTTCTACGATTGTTCTCCTCTTCATCGGGGCAAACGGTCAATGCCTCGAAGTCCGTAGTCTGGTTCTCTCCTAACGTGAATCATCATCTATCCTCCCAGATTGAAGGGGTTTTAGGAATTCGGAAAGTGGAAAATTTAGGCACCTATTTAGGTGTTCCTATTCTCCACTCTCGAATCTCCTAACGCCACCACGACAGCCTTCTAGTCAAGATGAACATGAAAGTTTCTTTTTGGCGTTCTAGTAGGATTAGCATGGTTGGGCGCCTTGTACTTTGCAAAGCTGTTCTGTGCGCTATACCGAGTTATTGTATGCAGACGACTTCCTTGCCCATATCCTCATGCGAAGAACTGGACAAAGTCGTCTGATCCTTTCTCTGGTAGGGGAACCACTCTAGCCTCGGGAAATCTCTCGTCAGCTGGGACAAAGTCTGCTCGGACAAATCAAAAGGGGGTCTCGGACTAGTTCGTCTTCAGGACTCAAATAAGTCTTTTATGATCAAACTCGCTTGGGATATTTTGGAAGGTCAAGACAAACTATGGAAGAAGATCTTTTTTGCGAAGTACAAGCTGGATCCAACATCTCCGACATCGAGTCCAGTTAGACAGGGAGGATCTCACCTTTGGCTTTGTATTTCTAAGCTTCTTACTTTGGTTACAAATCTCTCTCGGTGGGTCATTCACGATGGGACTTCGGTTTGTTTCTGGACGGATTGTTGGTTCCTATTCGAGGAACCACTTCTAGCTAAGGTTTTATTTCCAGTGTCCGTCTCTGATCTCTCTCTAAAAGTTGCTGACATTTGTTCTGATACATGTGAGTGGGATTGCAGAAAGTTGATGGAACTGATTCCATCAGAGATGGTCTTCAGAATTCTTACAATCCCGCCTCCCACACTAGCAGCGGGAATTGATATTCGGACCTAGGCCTTATCAGCTAACTGGAGGTTCACATGTACCTCTGCTCGTGTGCTAATTTGTGACCAGGTTCCTGATTCTACCCCGAGCCCAATCTGGAACGAGTTGTGGACCATGAAAACGCAGGAATCTGTCAAACTCTTCCTTTGGAGAGCCCTGCATGGCACGATCTGGTCAAACTGGGAGCATTTTCGTAGGAGCTTGGCAGACTCCCCGAACTGCCCCCTGTGTACTGAGGCTGAAACGGTGCTGCACATACTACAGGACTGTCCCAAAAGCAGACGGGTATGGCTGCAGATACAGTCATCTCTGCCACCACACTTCTTCCTGGTTGATACACTGGCCTGCTGGATTGAATATAACATTTGCGACTCTGAAAGTCCATGGCGGGAGCTCTTTGCTATGGCATGTTGGAGACTTTGGCTAGCTCGCAATGAGGCAGTGTTTCAGTGCACTTTTATTTCGGATCATAGTCTCGGAGCAGCTATACAAGCCTGTTTTCAGGAAAGTTGGAGGATGACTTTATTCTTAAAAGTGCACGAGTGTGGCAGATCCATTCTGCCAGCTGTGTCTCCCTTTGGCAGTGTTCCTCTAGGCGTTTCAGACTATGCTGGCTACCGGTTGGAGGTTGATGCAGCCGTGAGTACATCATCTGGTTTGGCAGCTTGTGGAGGCCTACTATAGCATCCGGATGGGAGTCTCATCTCCTCTACTCCAAGATGCTAGGCATCTGTTCCGTTTTATCCATCGAGCTATGGGCCATCCTCCATGGGCTCGCCTTAACGCAGGAATTCTCCTGTCAAGAAATAATGGTGGCTTCCGACTGCAAGGAGGCAGTTGAACTCATCATGGGCCAAAAGAGTAACCTGGTCAATGCTGAACTGATCAGACGTATCCGCCTTCGTATGTCGGAATGTCATATCACCACCATCAAGCATGTATGCTGGGAATAGAACAAGGATGCGGACTTCTTGGCTAAGGCGGGGCTGGCCGAGAACATCATGGAATGTATGCTCAACCCGGCTCCTCCAAACTCACAGGTCGCAGATGAAAGCACTGCGACTTCACTCACCATCGGCTACAACAGGGGAACAGCTAACCATTTTAATTTTGATCCTCCTTGAATAGGAGTTAATCTGTTGTCTTACTCCTTTTTTTGTTTTTTCGGCTTCTTAGCCTCATATGTATACAAAAAAAATACTCTGGAATTTGAATAGTATGTTGCACGCACAAAACAGTTACTGAAAATTTTTCTCTTAAATGAGATAACCGTGTTAATGTTAAAGAGAATTGACACATTATTTATGAGAGTATCCACTCAATAATTTCAGTAATTATGAGAATATCACATTATCTATCAAAAAAGATAACAGTATTAAAGGACCTTATCGAAGCACTTACTGTACAATCAGTGCAAATCACTGCAAAGAATATCAGTTTGAAGCGGATTAAACTAATTCCAATACGAATAAAGTTGGCTGTACCGGGGGGATTCTGTACCGGCCCCGGTACAGCCCCAAATAAGTAATTAACAATTTATTAATAATAGTAATATAAATAGTAAGAAAATTCAAATAAATAGTAAAAAATATAAAATAAATAGAAAAAAATATTAAATATTTAAAAATACCATTTAGCTTTAGGGTTTATGCATTTAGCCCTAGGGTTTATGCATTTAGCCCTAGGGTTTATGCATTTACCCCTAGGGTTTATGCATTTACCCCTAGGGTTTATGCATTTACCCCTTGGATTTATGCATTTATCCCTTGGGTTTATCCCATCTAAATAGAGTTTTAATTTTTTACGGCGGCGAAGCTGCCGTAATATTAATTTTGAAAAATTGCATTTAGCCCTTGCATTTATACCATTTAGCTCTTGGGTTTATACCATTTAGCCGTTGGGTTTATAGGGTTTAGCCCTTGAATTTATACAATTTTATGTTATTTTTATATTTTTTTTAATATTTTGGGGTTATAATAGGTTATATATTAATGTTGTCCATAAATTTTCAAACAATCCTGCAGCGGAGATGGGAGAAGACCTTCGCGAGTTGGTGGACGAAAGAAAGAGTCCAAGGTTCGAAACCCAGCTGCCCCATTTTTCAAAAATTGAATGTACCGGGCCCATGCCCGATACATGTAGCACTGCCGTTCCAATACAACCCTTATTAAGCCCACCAAAAAATGTCTACGGACCCTTTTCGACTTCAATGCCATACAAGGCACCCCAACCACCAAGATGTTTGAACTTTTATCCAAGTATGCTAAGAATTCATTTCGTTCATTTATTTTATTAACTATTTCAATAGCGGTATTTAATTTTGATGTACATATTATGTACAATCAATAGCATATGTGTTGTTGTAATTGGTATCATACATATTTTATTGGTGCATCATTTCACGTGTTAATATGCTATTGGTTGTACATAATCATCTACACAAAAATTATATACATCAATCATTTTTTATTTTATTTAGTGTTCTAAAAATCGTTAGGTGAAGACGGTAGTTGGGTGCCCAACGCCCTTGTTTTTATGTCTTAATTTTCATTAATGTGTGTAATAATATCCCTATTGTGTTGTTCCATGTAGTTACTTAATTTGATCTAATTATTATTTATAACAATGAACTAATAAAATGATTCGTCATCTTATATTTAGTCGGTAAACTTCCATTTAGGTTCTAAGACAGATTTTTTTAAAAAAATTTAATAAATAACTACTTATCTAAAGTGGTGCAATCAAATTTAGAATAATGCTAGACATATTTAGGGAGTGTTTACAACAGCTTATAAAAGCTGCTTATGGTAGTTGCACCGCAGTTTTGTTTTTTTGAATGTTTGCTAGAACTGCTTCTGCTTCTACTTCAGCGGTCGAAACGCAATTTTAAGCCATAATCCAAAAGTAGGGGAGGAGATGCTTCTGCGATTGAAAAGCAGACGGTGACATTTTTGAAAATAAACAAAATACATATGTAAAACTATATTATCCTTAAAAATTATTTATATGATTAAAATATACCATTTTAATTAAATTATAAGGGTGAAATTGAACTTTCCTTTTATAAATATAAGATAAGCTAAAAATATTTGCAAATACTACTATTAGATTTTTTCTGTAGCTCTACAATTTTCGCAAAAACTCAATATTTTTTTATAAATCACTTTTTTTTAATTTTCTCTATTGAAAAGTGTTTTGCAAAAGTATTGCAAACACACACTTAATCCTTATGTGCTTAATTAAGTTAAAATGACGTTGTTTTGACTTAACACAAGTTAAAATGACGTTGTTTTGACTTAACACAAGTTAAAATGATGTCGTTTTAATATATATACATAATTAAATAAAAAAAATATGTGTGTAGCATTAGTGTCCAATTTAAGGTGTTAAAGATGTAGTCCTTATTGAATTTTTTTCTTATTGAATTTGTGAATATAACACAATAAAACAGATTCATTTATATTTCTTTAAAAAAAGCAAATTATGCGACTTTCCATTTTAACATTTTACAAGAGAGAAATGGAAAATAGAAAATAATCGAATTACCCAAAAGAGATCGAATTTGTTTATTTTGCTGTTCTAAAGACGTTTTCA
>JAOYMZ010076018.1:0-11799 GCA_025802335.1 Pinguicula primuliflora | reverse complement strand
TTATTGCTGCAGTCCAATATGTAACATAAATTTTATATTCTCTGTGTTTGATTACAGTACTCTGCTCTCAACAATTCCTTTTGAAAAATCATTTTCTGGGTCTTCAAATTTCATACTATTACAAATGGATTTTGGAGAATTTGTTGTATAATATACAGGTATTACCTTGTGCTCAAGATTTTAATGGACCCACATTCCTAACAACTTAACACACGCACATCTGCATACACGAGACACAATTATCCCGTGGCTCGATTTATTTAAAGCCTGTGACCCGAGTATGATGGGTCGGACGATCATTGACTCGTGTTTAGAGCCGGACCAGTTTATAAAAATTTTCTCTCAGAAGTTAGATCACGGAAAATTTTTAACTTTACCCTGTCAGAAGGAAAGAATTGTGCAAATACCAACTGCGCGGTAAGATCCGCGCAGTAGGCAACTGCGTGACTTTTATCTCGCGCAGTTTCCTACTGCGTAAAGATTTTTTTTTTAAAAACACACATTCACACACTTATTTACACACTTATTCACACACTAGTTCACGGCAGAGAAAACTTCATCTTCTTTCCTCTCCTGCCGGAAACAATTGAATTTAAATTTTACATCCGTTTCCGCATCGTTTACAGTTTTATTTGAGGAGAGAAAAGAAGATTTACAATTTCCATCAGATTTACATCACCTTTTCTCACACACTAGTTCACCGCAGATTTTACATCCGTTTCCGGCAGAGGAGAGCAAAGAAGATTCACTGATGCTGGTTTTCAAATCTCTATCAATCATGCAGTAGCACTGAATCGAGAGTACTTGGAGTGGCCGGGACGATGAATTCGGGTTGGATTCTGACAAATCTGGGGAGGGATTGCATCTCCGGTCGTCAATTCAGGGGATGACTCGCGGTTTGAGATACTTCGCCGATTTGCTAACAGGTCGTCAATTCAGGGGGATAACTCGCCGGTTTGAGAAAAGGTTGGCTCTTGCCAGAGAAGATGACCCAGGTTGGGCTCTGTATACAACCCAGCAGATTGTACTGTTCCTCCTCAAGTTCAGGAGATGTATCCGGTTGGAAATGAACAGGAAGAGGAATTGAAAATTCCCTGTCGCCGGAGAAGAGGAGTAATGCGAGTAAAATAGTGTAACTATGTGTGAGAAGTGAAATTTTTTTACTCCGCACAGAAGGTTTATGCGCGGAAACTTCCATGCAGAAGACTTCTACGCGACAAGACATAGTATTTAATTTACCGTTAAATCACGCTAACTAACTGGACAATTGACTTCCGCCTAACCCAAATAGGGTGCACCCGGGACGAGGAATTTTCTTGTGCAAACCTCTTATTTGCACAACAACCTCATATTTGTGGGACAACCAAATCTTAGCCGTAAAGAGGCACGTGCACATGAAATTACCCATCTTTCACTTGTTTTGACCCGCTTAACTCTTACACTCCGACAAATTCCACTGCTGCACTACTGCACTACGACGTCGGGAGAAATTTGGGAGGCCATATCTGAAGCCAGAAATCCACAATGTCGGGAGCCAGAAATTTTGCACTCTTGTTCGAATATCTTGGAGCTGAGTCTCTAAGATTTTCATCCTTTGGTGGAGTGGGCTCATCATTTCGTCCTTGCGAAGGTTTAGGACACCTTTCTGATTTCTCCCAAAATTCTTATTCCAGATAAATTGCAGTTGATTTTTAAGCTTCTTTCTTTTTCTGAAATTTTTGTGGCATTATTTGTAAGCTCCAATGTTGATTTGTTTACCTTCAATGAAATTTCGCTGCTTCCAGAATGTGATTTCTCCAATGTTGATTTGTTTGGCTGTTTCTCCAATGTGCTTCAATGTTGAGTTCACTGTTCGGCTGCTTAACTGTTCAGCTGCTTAACTGTTCGGCTGCTTCAATGAAATTTGACTGCTTAAATAAGACCTTAATGTATTTTGGCTGCTTATTCCTCTGTGTGATTGCATCTACTATTTGTTGCAGTATTTTTTTTGTAAATAGAGTTGGTTTTCCATTAGTTATCATTTGAAAGTCCCACAACAAGTTAAGGCGAATGGAAGTACAAGAATTAAGAGTGCTCGAGAAAGGGGAAAGAAAAGTAGATGTTGTAAAGCGTGTGGAGTGTCTGGGCACGGCAAAAGGACATGTTCACTTCTTGTCTCCATGTAAGTAAAAATGAATTTTATTTAAGATTCCTTTGTCGTTATTGATATCTATTTTTTTTTCAGACCTTCAAACAATGCTGGATTGAATGATGACAGGAATGATGATTTTTGGACTAGCTGAAGATTATGCTGGTAGTACGAAAGGGATGTTATTTTGATTGTATAAAAGGATGAGAATTTCTTTTGGTTATATGAAAGGATTGGAAAGTTCTTTTGGTTGTATGAAAGGATGAATCTTTTGGTTGTATGAAATTCAAGTTTGTGAAGTTAACATATTGCTTAATTGATCAATAATGTTTGTTATATGCTCATGTTTCTGCCACTTTGATCTAAATTCCTTCGTGCCTCAGATGTTCTGTAGCTGATTTTTTACGCATTGCTTGATTTGTAGCACTTCGTAACAAAGATTGTAAAGTACCAAGAACCAAACTATCTGAATCTTATTCAAGAAGTATAAAATGGATATGTTTACAAGTTGCATCAACAAAAGCATTTACAACATCAACAAAGTTCAAATCTTTAATTTGCTGTTTGGAATAACAAGAGAATAGCAGCAAGATCTGTGTAGTAGTTGTGGTTCTGGACTTGAAAGTTGAAATCTTGACCAAAATGTTCCTCCTCAGGATGACCGTAAGCCACTTTTGGACAACATTGTATATCCAAAAGTGCTTGTATCCACTTCTGCTCAATGGGATGCTGGATTAATCATAAATACTTGTACCCACTTCTTCTGCACAAAATGGCAGCAAAAAAAAGAGATCATTTCACTAGTCAAATTAAACCCAACAGAAGAGAGATCATTTCACAATGGCAGCAAGTTTGTAAGGAACAAAGTCTAAAAGGTTCCATTTATCAACACTAGTATTGACACTGATACACGAGAGGGACATCAAAAAAAAGAACAACTCCTCTCTTCCGTCTCATCTTCAGCGGAAGTTGTTGATTAAGAAAGTACAACCTTTCAAAACTGTAAGTAATAGCTTTGGTAAAAAAAAAACAGCATTTAGTCTAAGACAATATTTCACTCTCAGCATTTCGAGTTCACAACCTCACAGCCAAATGTTATTCTGCTCAAAAGACCTGATTAGAATCCCAAAAAATATGATACTAATGGAAAACAAAATCAGGAAAACAAAAAAAAAATCTGGATGGATACCAATGTTTCGAATCGATACAAAACAAAACAAAATCAGGAAAACAACAACAAAATCATATATCTCACGAAATCAAATCGATGCCTATGTAATCTGCCAATTTGGTAGGAAGGGCGAAATCAAATCGATAGCAAGGGCACCGTAGAAACTGTTTCGGATACAAACCCGTAGCCACCATATTGTCGGCCCCTGCTGAACGCGTAGATATGGCAATTTGAATTCCAATTCCAATCTTGGAGAAACACAACAGAAATGTGGAGGTACCGCTTCCAAAATTGCTCCTCTCAAGAGATTTTGCCGGAGTTGTCTGAAGGTGCAACCAGTTGAAGAGAGATCGGGTCGAATTTGTGAAACCTCTTGTGCAAACATCACGTGTGCCTCTTTTAATGAAAGTGTGATCTGAGCGGTAGATGTAAAAACCGACGGCTAAGATTTGGTTGTCCCACAAATAAGGGTTCTTGTGCAAATAAGAGGTTTGCACAAGAAAATTTCTCTATGTTAGTATGTCACTGCAGGAGGAAAATTTATATTTCTCATGGGGTTTCACAATTGAGGTCAGGAGAAAAAAAACGCATCATTTTTCCGGTCTCCGGTCTCCTATTTACGACGACATGCCTCTTTAAACGACGACACGTGACGTACACGCCCAAGTCCAATTGTCCAAAAAACGAACAAATTTCCTACATTTGGGCATGTATGGAACAAATCCATACACAGTCGTCATTCCTATGGTGCGTCACCCGCGACGATGGTTCTTCGATGGCGGCGGCAGATCCAACATTATAGTGGATGATTTTACCAGAAACCCACAAAACATATTTGATTAGTATCCGGAAAAATCTAATCGAACATAATCAATTAAAATCGGAATTCGGCTCCGATACCTTTGTAGGATTGAATCCTCAATATCAGAATAGATCTGATAATTAATACGAATACAAAATCGTACCTTTATAGCGGAAGCGTGGTTGATAGTAATATTCCGGTTGAACAAATCTTCAAACGGGGCTACCAGAGTCCAGAGTCCCGGTGGTATTCCACAACTCAAAACTCTCTCTATATTGAATACTGGGTCTCAAGTATTCAATATACGAGAAGAGAATAGTGCTTAGGGAATCTCCCTATTTATAGGAGTAGATATGGACCTTAATGGCCCAAAACTCATTTAATGTATTAATTATATAAATTATCATTAAATATATTAATTGTAATTTAATCCTTAATTACATTATGCCATAATTACGTTTAACGCCCAACAATGACAAATAAAAATTCAATAATACTAGATGTCCATACTATTTGTCCAGAATTCATCCCTACAATAATAATAAAAATTAATAATTGAAAATACAAATTCTCTACAATTTACTTATATTCATTAAATAATTAATTTTGCACATCTTCACCTTCGAACTCTCCGTTTGGTCGTTCTCTTATTTTCATATTCTTCCAGCTTTTTTTCTTTAAATATTATAATATTTTTTGAATATTATTTTAATAAACTTTCATTTTTTATGCTATTCAAAATATCCGACGAAATATTTATTGTTTGTCAAAATGAAGACCGTCATAATTATAAGCGCGTTGTACGCTTTCATTTGACATGCGACTTCATATAGTTTCGATGTCATCATAATATTAATTATCGTCGTTAAATAAAGTTAGCCTTTAAGATTTTTAGAATTTGGGTTCATCATTTAGGGTTTTAGTTTTTCGGCGGCGAAGCCGCCGTAATATTGATTGTTATCTTTAAATAAAGTTTAGCATTTAGGGTTAATAGAGTTTGGGTTCATCATTTAGGGTTTTAATTTTTCGGCGGCGAAGACGCTGTAATATTAATCCTCGTTCAATAAAGTTTAGCATTTCGATTTTTTTAGAGTATTGGGTTCATCATTTAGGGTTTTAGTTTTTCGGCGGCGAAGCCGCCGTTATATTAATCATCATTTAATAAAGTTTAGCATTTCGAATTTTGGGAGTTTTGGGTTCATAATTTAAAGTTTTAGTTTTTCGACGACGAAATCGCCGTAATATTGATTATCAATTTAAACAAACGACGTCGAAACCATATCAACCGACATCTGTAATCGAACCATATGACATGCTGATAATTATGATATCGTCTGTTTCGGTGAACGATAAGCGATTATTCAGATAAATTTAATTTTCAGATGGATAGAAAAAAAAAAATAATATATAATAAAATAAAGAAAAGTAAAAAAATAAAAGAAAATTATCTTACCAAAGCCACACGTGAGATATGAGAGTTAACAAACCCACATGTGAGCATCTTTTACTGTAACAAAACGACATGTATCAAATCAAAAATCTTAACAAAATTACTTGTCCATAATTGTATGGAAAAGTAGTATGGACAGGTAGCAGCCATCATAAAAATTGGCCAGCTGTCGCCGTTACGTGCAAAGCGTGTGACCATCGAGTATGAAGCAATCTAAGTGGTCCTTGCAACATCTGGTGATGAATCCTGATATATGCCACGAATATTGGCACGGAAACGGTACGAAAGTGTCTAAGCACACACACACACACGCAGGGGTGTGTGTGTGTGGGCCCCGCGTCTTGTGAGAGGGTGTGCGACTTTCGTACTTGTCAGTTTCGTGCCAATTATCAGTTTCGCAAGGCAATAGGTGTAGATCCTTGGTGGTGCGATTTGCACACTTACCTAGGTAGCCATTCCTAAACCTATCGTTGACATTTTTCGACTAAACTCCGTCGCCCTGGAACCAAAATCGACTACCCCTGATACAATGGTGAGCTAAACAACGTCCTAGCAGCAATCTCACCCCTTCCCTGGAGACGCACTAGGCATTACGGGGAGTTAGGTTTAGCTCACAAATCTAGGTTTTCAGCCGTCGTAGAAAAACCATGGCCCTGTCCAGTCTCGTGGATTCCCAGCGAGCGACCCATTTCCGTCAGGAAAATAGGAATGGGAAAGCAATAGTTACCGTAGACAACCCCACTAAGTCCAATTACCTACCTGAGACCTTCTCAGCACCGGAGATGGCAAGGCGGAATGGAATCAGAATCGGGTTTTGGTGCACAGCAGGCTGGGCCAAATGAAAGAGGAAACTCAGACGATCTGCTCATAGCAAATTTCCCGAGTAATTGTAAGCAAGCAGACTTGTCCGCAATACTCCTGAAACAAGACCAGGTAAGTTCTCTTACTATCGCGAGAAAACTGTCGCAATCTTGTATTCCTTTTGGCTTTGCCACATTCCTTAATGTTGAGAACATTAAATTACTGGTTATGAAACAATGCAATATCTGGATTGGGAGTTATAAGATAGAGGTAAACATTGCTCGATATGGTAAAAGGACTAGGCAGAAAATTTTCCAAAGGCCTCCACAAGGATGGATACGAAGAGACAGCCCTCGGAGAGTAGACACTAGTTACAGTGATATTGCAAAAACTGGTCAGCATTCTGGAAATGTAAACAGTGGGGAAAGGAACAAGGCTAGTACAGAACAGACATCTGTGCACAAGAATCCAGTAGTAGTTGCTGAGAAAGACCCTGAGACCATTTTGACCATAAAGAGAAACGTGATAAATGAGGTAGAGAAGAACAAGTTTCCAATAATGAAGAACACACAGGTGAAAGATTTGGGCCACAGTAACAATCCCTTCGACCTGGCATTTATAACCACAACCAAAGACACTATTTGGTTGAAGCACAGTAAGGTCTGTATGCTAAAGGAAAAGGAAGGTTGGAGGCAACTAGCAATGGAACTAAAGAGGGGAGGTTACAAACAACTCAAAATTAGCCCAATGGGAAATGGCAAGGTACTTATTTGGGAGGATGAAAAGCAGGAGCTAGATACACTCTTCAACGTAGACCTTGAGTGGATCAAAACTTGGATCACGGAGGTATCAGATTGGACAAACCACCCCCCAAATAGAGAAAGGCTATGTTGGGTGAAAATATTTGGTATCCCACTCTCGGGTTGGACTCCTGATATACTACAAAAGATTGGCTCAAAGTTGGGCACGGTAATCAGAATCGATGGGGTCACGCTGGAAAGAAAATACTTGGAAGCCTCCAATTTCTGATACAAACGAGTATTTCTAAGTCATTGAATGGAAGCATGTGGATCAATGTCGATGGACAGGACAGGATCATGAGGTCATTGTTCTGGAGGTCACAGAAGACAGATTTGTGGACAACCCTGAGGTATGCAGATCAGAAAAACTGGATATCAGTAGTCGGAGTAGCTCAGAGGATGATTACTCTGCATATAGAATTCCAAGAGAAAACAGTGACTCAGAAGATGAAAGTGATAGGATCCCTAAATCTTCAAGACCAACACCTGAACTATACCCCAAAGCTCCGGTGGAAGAGGTCAAAGAATCATCACAAGATGAAGATGACACCGATATTGATGAGGAATATGACAAAAGGGGTGAAGTGCCGGCTAGCCCCATCCTGTTGAGGGGTGGGGGTATGATTGCGTACATCTTATCCTCCCCAGACCCTGCCTAAGGGCGGGATTTTACTGGGTATATTTGTTTGGTTTGGTTTGATGGGTGAAGTGCCGGCTGGGAAATTTTGGACAAAACAGAATAGTGAAGTATACAATGATGAGAACGAAGTGAACGGAGAGAAGGACATAGATCCGAGGATTAACAACAGCACCATACCCGATACGCTTGAGAGCACCAACCCTACAAAACCAGCAACAGAGAAGGAGAAGATCCTTTTAGTTCAGACAAAAAATGAAGCCTCTGAAGGGTTAAACTCTACCAATACTGAGGAATGGTTTCTACAAGAACTCTGTAGAATGGATATTCTGGAGCTGGTACTAACCAGATATAGTGAAGAGATCGAGCTTGAAACCATACCCAAAGAGGAGGAAGTTACGAGCAATGAAAAGGAAGTTACTGAGAGACAGTGCACAGAATTACCTACCACCCAGATGGACATACAGAATGTTGTTCCAGTACCCCCTGAACCAGACAAGACTACAACACAAAGAAAAGCCACAAAAAAACCAGGAGGTGCAAAAATAATATGATGACGACTAAGCAGAAACAGCAAAATAAAAGACTCAAAGCAGAATGGATTGGAGCAATGGATAATTTGATCAGTAAATCAGGACATTCAGAATAGCCCTCGAAGGGCAAGGAGCAGAATAATAGATCCATCTCTATCAGTGACAGCAATATAATGGCATCTAACTCCCGGAATATGAGAAATGAAGTAGAGCAGATAATTGACATAGGAAAAACCCTTAGAATCCAATACCAAGGAGAAGCTCATAATGAAATTAATGCATTTCTGCTAATGGAAAGTAGGGATCAGGATGTAAAACTTAGGACGAAAAGAATAGCTAGAAAGAGAAAGAAACACCAGGTTCCCATCTGAAATGCATATAACAACCTATAATGTGAGAGAATTGGAAAGCAAAAACAGAAGAAGAAAAGTGAAAGAGTTGCTTATGTGCATCAAAACAGATTTCTTATCTCTACAGGAAACAAAATTGGAAATAGTTAGTGGAAAGCTATGTTCAGCATTATGGTATCATGACAATTTTGAGTGGGATTGTAATGATCCCAATTTCGGAAGGGCGGAAGTATTCATAAAACCAACCCTTTTATTTTCACTAAATCAAGAGAATCTCCAATCAACAAACGTAGGTACTGAAATTTATTACACATTGATGCAGCAGCATCATAGTTCACACAATAACAAACGGGAATGGGGAAAGGCGAGGGAAACATTCATCCTCAAGCAGGAAATTAGTAAACAACTAAGCAGGAAAGAAAACAGTTGCCAACGAACATCAATGAGCTCCTCTTCCTTGCACCTGATCTGAAAAGTAAGATGAAATACACACATCCGTGAGCTGGAAGCTCAGTAAGAAGGTTAGCAGGGCTTAACTAGCTAGGCTGAAGGGTTCGAAAATTTAGAGTTCAAGTAAAAAAACATTTAAAAGATTGGATCTTGGTAACCATCCTTAAAAATGCACACCTGATGACCCACACAGTAAGAACATGCACCAGGGAGCAATCTCCAACACACACAACACACAGGATTTACCATAGCACATTCGAACCATTTCTCTACTACCCTCAAGTCACATAACGCAGCATAGTCACATAACACGTGTCACCGACTCAAAATTGGGATCCCAAATGCCAACACAGGGGTTTACGTACCCCAAACGGGAGCTCTTAAGCTCATACTCGACCCGTAGGTCACAACCACATGCACTGATTTTTCTATGCTACTCTAGAACCTATAATTTTCCGAAAGACTTCCAACTACTTTTTTCAAAGTTAGGTTGCCTCTTTAAAAATTCTACGCATGATCCAGAACAATCCAAGTCCAACACTATCCCCACATAAAGGTAGAAACTTTAGGCTAGCTTCATCAAAATAAAATACTCTGCATAGGTTTGAAACTTCAAAATTAACAAGGTTTTTCATACAAACGATTTTAAAATTATTGAAAGAAGATTATGGGAATTGATGAAAAGCTTTGGAAAGGTTTAGAATAAAAGTTAAAAATAGTTCGTAATACCAACCCATGTTTTTCATCCACGTTCACAATTTCTCCCAAATCGACGAACACGAACACAATTTCAAGCAGGGAGAACATCTCCTCCAACTAACAAGTTAAACCCATGGTCGTACTACTTACAGATTGATCCCCTCCTTGCCTTTCTCGCCTATATTGCTCTCGCCTCCCTTGATCTCTAGCAGGTGAGTTTGTGTGTAACTCCTTCATTGGCTCCTCCTTTTATACACGAAATTGGAAGCCTTCCCTTGCCGTTTCTCTGGCTAACGATCGTGAGATCGTGCCCTACTAGTTCGGATTCTCTGCGGGGAATTGCGAATGGATTTCTGTGGATTGGATACGCTTCCTACGTGTTTACGGAGCTCCCCTGATGTTGGAATAAAATCCCCGCGACTTCTATTTCTTAATGGGCTCAACCCCAAGCCAAATTGTTCGCGTGCCCACATTAAGTCATATTTTTATTTACACTTAAAATGTAACAAGCACAAGCACATATTCGAATGTTAATTACATTGGAGGTGTGTAAATTACTTATAAATTATGTACCTTTGCACCCTCCCCCCATTGTTTGGTGTTTCGCCCTCAAAACTAGCGCCTTGGGTAAACAGTTTGGGGTACTCCTCCCACATTTTCTCCTCTTGTTCCCAGGTTGCCTCGTTCTCATTATGATTTGTCCACTGTACCTTGATGTATAGTATCTGCCGTGTCCTCAACTTTATTACCTTGGAGTCCAGAATTTGGGTAGGCCTTTCTTCTCGAGTTAGTTCCTCAATTATCGGGAAGCGGTCCACTTCCAAAACATGACTGGGGTCACTAACATAATGACGAAACTGTGAAACATGAAACACATTATGCACTCTTGATAAGCTAGGCGGTAGGGCCAGACTGTAAGAGACCTTCCCCACCTTCCCGAGGATCTCATAGGGACCGATGTAGCGTGGGGCTAGTTTACCCCCTTTTCTGAATCGAGTTACACCCTTAATCGGAGATACCTTGAGGAATGCCTTATCGCCTACTTGAAGTTCGAGAGGGCGTCTTCTTGCATCTGCCCAACTTTATTCCTAAATCTTCAAGGTCCTAACAAATGGAAATTACACCTACGATCCTAACCGTCGATTAGGATTTTATTTCATGACTCGATAAATCCCTGGTACTACTGCTTGTTGCCTCAGCTGCAGCCTCTTGCTCTATGCATCATCAGTGGCGTACCCTGGCTCTGAGGAAGTCTCCCTCTGCTTCTTTCCTGCAGCTCCTCTTTTAGAGGTTTGAGCCTCATCAGTCTTTAGGGTTTTAAGCACAGCACTTTCCTCATCGCTGGATATGTAGACCACAGCCCGTATCAGCTGCTCCCACAGGGGATTCATGGGGGCCCTCATCCCATAGGCCACCTGCTACTCAGCAGATCGGGTACGGGCAGCAACTCCCGCTTGGGCCCTGATCTATTCTCGTAGCTATTGGTTTTCAGCTCGCAGCTGGTTATAGCCTGCTTCATGTTGTGCATTTCGGTCTGCCGTCGAGAACATGGCCTGCTGTAGCATAGTAATGCAATTCCTCAGTGCCACTAACTTACGCCTAGATCTGGCTAGTTCCTCTTCCATGCAGGCCCTCTGCTCTTCAGACTCGCCATTCATGATCAACATCTTGTCCAATTGTCCCTCGAACCAGTGGCACTTCCCATTGCAGCATAGTGATGGCACGTCTATGTACTGCCGTCTCTGGGCCTTCTATCACTGTGCTGGTCCTGTGGTGCAGAACGGCTAGCTGACCTTCCTCTTCCCTGCATTCTGGCTACTGCAGGGGGATATAAACCATCAGTTGATACCAAATTGTAATGATCCCAATTTCGGAAGGGCGGAAGTATTCATAAAAACCAGCCCTTTTATTTTCACTAAATCAAGAGAATCTCCAATCAACAAACGTAGGTACTGAAATTTATTACACATTGATGCAG
>JAOYMZ010076017.1:7757-27562 GCA_025802335.1 Pinguicula primuliflora | reverse complement strand
GGGGTATGAATGTTGTGGTCGGGGAAGAGAAAACTCAAAACAGGCCATGCAAACCCAAGCAACCATACCAGTAACGCGCAAGGAGACAACATGGAAAGAGTACGGGCAAGCTGATGAACCAACCTACTCATTTTTGGTCTTCCCAATACATATTAACGATGATTTAGCAGGAACTAGGATCAAAGACAAAAATATAGTACCTTCGAAAGCCTCCTTGGTATCATTCTTGTACAACTGTAGTGCTTCAGAAATACTGTTAGCAGATGAATTATCTGGCAGAGTTTGTCTCTCCAGGGCATGAATTTCTCTGCCAAGTTCAGCACATTCTTTCCCAACCTGCAACAAATGTAACTGTCTCACAAAGCCGAGACTGAATAAATAGATAAAAACCCATATATTAATGGCATACTAGAAAGTCTGACGGGATACACTTATTACCTCTACAAGTTTCTCACGCAAACAAGTCAACTGCTCGTCCAATTCTGTATTTGCTACAACGTCTACGTCTGGTAAACCATCTTCAGATGATTCACCCTACAATGAAGCGTCCAAGCAACATTTTAGATGTATTTTCTCATAGACACAATGAAATAACAAGTACATTCAACGTTGGTTTCCAATGTGAGACTAACTTAGACTATCTAAAATTTGAGACTGTCCGTTTCAGATTAGTTACACACATGGATAGTAGTTATAAAAGGGTTTCGCTTAATTGTAAATTTAGTACAACTGTACATTGTTCAAGTTTTGGTCAAGTTCAAATGATCTGAAGTAATGGACTTAAGATGCAACAATCCTTAGAACATACAAGAATCATGCAACTATAAATCTTAAACGATGAAAATTCGTGTGAGCTTATTGTCTCTTCAAAGCAACATACATCAGAGGCTTTAGTCTACAAAATGCACTCAACATAAGATAAAAACAAGCAAGTAGATAAATCAGTCAGTTGGGAGTTTTAAATCTTTTGTACCATTCAAAAGTTTCAAACTAATAGAGATCCATTTCTATTTCAGTTTGTTGTTCTTGAATCGGTAATGGCTCCTTGGCTCTTAACAGCAAGAAAGATTGGAAGCTCTACTCTACAAAAATGTACTCCCAAGTAGATCAATGGGTCAATTGGGAGTTGTGATCCTTAGCATCATTCAAGAATTTCTAACTGATAGAAATTCATTTCTAATCATTTGTTGTTCTGACTACACACTTTCAGAATCCTTGTGTTCTAAAATCATGCTATGGCAAAGGAAAGCCATTGTCAACCTATAATAGAGGTATTTATGCAACAAATACTATCTAAATGGACTTGTCCTAGAGCCTCTAGTTTCATGAACCATAATATCAATGACTTGTAGCATTCTAGTTTACCAAATACATAGTACATTACACTTGATTATCTGGGAACTGTCTACAAGCAATGCAATGTTAGCAACAGGGAAAGTGCCAAAAAAATGATTCCAGATAGAACTCTATGCTAGAAGGAAAACATGAATTTACGAGTGATCACACACAAATGACAAGGATAGTTATATCTGGGAAAATAGAAGCGTAGTGAACCTGTATCTTATCCTGGAAATCCTATCAGTTATAATGTACCTAAGAAAGTGAACTCCGCGGTTTTTAGCACTTTAATGCAACGGATTTTCAAGGCACGTCCGAGATTGAGGCCCTACACACCTTCACCTACAGCAGTCTACTAGATTATGCCTCTAATTGTATCCTATGTGCATGAACATGAACTGTTTCACAACAATGGGGGCACGCTCCTGATACAATGACCTCCAGAACAATATGAGAGAACTAAGGCCGGAAGTTGAGGAAAATTACTCCACTGATGTACCTAGATTGACTTCTTCCTTTACATTCAACATAACTTATTTATTATAGAATCCATTATATACCCCATCCCGCAGTACAACTTGATCCTTCCAAAGGAAAGACATATATACTGCTTGACACCGCGCCACACATTAAAAGAAGCTATTATACTGAAGCATTGAAAATGATTTTTTTTCAAAGGAAAAACAATACAAAACAAAAAAACAATTCAAGGCATTATCAAAACACACATCCACCGTTCCAGATAATCAACACGAAATAACAGAAGGAATCCGGCAAAAAAGCATTTTGTTACATACAGCTTTCGGTAGTGAAAATCCTTCAGGCACTTGAAAGACATGTCGGAGACAATACTCTTCCCATCTCTGCATCTGTTTGTCAACGGTCGAGTAAACCAAATCTCTGACATAACCTACACCCTATCGTTCGGAAAAAAAAAGACAAATTTCCAGAATTGTAAACTTTTTTGGTAAGCTTCAGAATTGTAAGTTTAGACTATTTATCCACCAAAAATAAAAATGCGTGAGAAAGAGAACCTTCTCCAGTTCAGCGGCTCGATCTGTGCCCTCCGCTTTAAGTAGTTTAGAAGACTCCCTGCGCCAATTGTAATCGAACAGATAAGGATAGTTCGAAATGAAAGATTTAAGATCAATAGCTGGAGAAAAAGAGTTGAGGCTTCTACTCGAGGAAGAAAGTGAAGGCTCCATCAAACGAACTATCAACGACATTGAGGACTTCATTGATGAGAAGCTTTGGGCTCAGATTCAATGATTCGAAGACGGATTCGCTGTGGCTTCTCTCCATTTTCAGCTCTCAACTCGACTTCTCGATCTGGCGTTTAAAATTTGAAATCAGGGTTAATGTCGAATCGTTCCGATTTAATGACAGTAGCATGGGGGTATGAAGCTGAACAGTCGGATTCATTTTTTGAGGGTAAGTTTGGTTTAGCCAAAATTTTGTCCATCCCCAGTACTATACTATATTTGGATAAATTGGATAACTTACCTTGCGAAAATGTTATTTTAAAATATAACTTCATATTTTATTTTTTAATTATTTGTATTGCTTTTTTACTTTAAATGTATTAAAAGAAAAAGAAAAAATAAATAAAATATTAAATCGTCTTAATACCTTCTAATCAAATCAATTGTCGGAAAATTTTTTCACTTACTCATCTCCATCGAAAGGAAAATCTTTCCGAAAATTAAAAAATGGTAACCCTTCAATCGAAAAACTTGACTGGAATCCTTCAACATGTCCGTTCGAGAAATTCTCACACATGTGCATGTACTTGGATCGAACAATTACAGCTATCATAAACGAAATTCTTCTGACGCACATGCGGTAGGCCCAACCTACTTCACCGCTGTAGACGGGAAGAATGATGAACGATCCGTCAGAGTCTCAGGCGACAAGAATGATGGTCGAACCAGAAACGTCGCAGACTCGGGATTTGAGTAGGGGGCAATGACTCAAGTGGACACAATGCACGGTATTTCCCATCACGAAATCTTCCGGTACGTTGTAAATTGTCTGTGTGATTTGCATTATGATAAACTACTTACCCGACTCCGGCGCGTTGAGAATGACTCCCTTCTCTTGAATTTAAAGTTTTGTTTGATTGTTTTCTACGTTTTATACACAGGTGCGAATACCGATTAATGCACCTCAACTGTTAGGTTATCCCACATAGCTACCAGCAGAGGTATACGACAAAGCACACATGGAGTTCCCTATTAAGATGACAGTGCGCCAGTCATTGCAGATTATAGGGGAGATGAAGGAGCGGCTGAGTAAACGAGAACTTGACTAAATCTGAAGCACTTGTTTGGATCATCTCCTTGATTTGGACAGCTCTTGGACGTCATAAAGGAAAAGATCCTCCGGTCAGCTTGCCCATTTCATACTGCTCAGGCGAATCAAAATGCCTAAGCAATTAGACTTGTGGTTTCTCGTAGAGGGAAAGCCAATATAGTTTGGTATAAAGGAGTTTGTCATGGTAACTAGGTTGAACTGCTCGAAGGCTCTAGTGATAGATTCTTTAGTGAGTGATAATCGTATACGTGACATGTACTTTCCAGGAAGTGATACGAACATTACCTTTCAAAAATTTAAAAACTGGTGGGAAACAATGACGGATAAGGCAAAGGAGAAGAAGAGTAAGAAGAACCAAAAGGAAGATAACAGTAATACAGAGAAGAAGAATGTGATGACCGAAATGTCTAGTGAGGATACCGAGGAGCAACTCTCCAAGGATATGATTAAGATCTCCCTGTTATACCTGCTAGAGGGTGTGATCCTAGCAGTTGATTATAAGAAAAACATCGATCGCCTTACTTTTAGCATTGTTAATGATTTGACAACGTTCAATGCCTATCCATGAGACAGTAAGTCTTACACGGAGATAACAAAGAGCGTGATATAAAAAACTCTCCATACAAAGTACCTAGAACGAATCGTCAAAGAGAAGGATGAGAAAAAACTCCAAGCAGTCGATAAAGTTACCTACACCCTGACAGGTTTCCAGTTTGCTTTACATGTAAGTGGTTGTTCATTAATGTAGGTTATAATGTGTATATTTTATTAATGTGAATATTTGCCTAAGATGTATGTACACTTCATTTAAACAGATTTGGGAGTTGGAGGTAATTTTCAAGCTCAGGAGATTGTGTGGCCAGCGTGTTTATGGAAGCACGACGAGGGTTCCTAGATACCTTAACTTGAAGTGTTGTTATGCGATGGACAGTTAGGAACAAATCATTGATATTTTCCGCAGGGAGAGAAGGATAAGGAATCTTAGTCTTCATAAATATAGAACTACATGATACTCGCATATCGGACCCGACATCCCATTTGAGATTCTCGACTAAAGCAGACCGGTACAACACGTACGCCGCGATGCACCCGGTTTGTGTGTATATGTTGCCTTGCACGATGCTCATGTACGAGATCCGACAATCCATTCGAGATTCTCGGTTATACGCAGTATGTGTACAACCTGTATGCCAGGATGCACTTGGTCAGCGTACATGGGGTAATACATGATTTTCACGTATGTAATCCAACAAGCCATTCGGGATTCTTGACTATATGGGGTTGTGCACGATGCACAGTTTAACACTCATTTTCGATTTTCTTCCACAAGGCGTTCCTTATCCTATCTTGATATCTTTGAGGGAAGAGAGTGGGCTGCAATATATGAGGGATATTGACTACATGACAGACGTTGAAGATCATCGGATAACTGCATTGTTAGAATTATTAGGTGATGAGGCATATATTGCTTATGACTCCGACGGATAGTACGATGATACTCCCCTTTGGATATATGTAGATGACTGATCCACTGGGCCTTGTCACAGTGACTTGCCAGGAACCCAAAATCCTCCTACTCATCATTATCAACAGTCTGGTCAGACTGTTCCTGGGAATGCATCGCCTGATTACCAGGATGAGCACAATCATGAGTTGTATAAGATCAAGACAATATTAGAAAAATTCGCCAATGATGTGCTTGAATTAAACGCCCGTATTTTGGCTCGTTTTGATCTGATGAGAAAATGAGCGAAATGTTGCGTTCTACGAATAGTGAGCTGAGGACTTTCGCGGAGGCTTTACACAATGTGTGGAATGTTTCAGCAAGACGTCGGTGAAGAATTCCAAACCAAAAGTGAAGCATCCAATACAGAGCAAGATGTAATCGAAGGTGAAGCCTGAGGTATAACACCTAAGACACATCCATTATTGGCATGCAGTATTGATGTTTCGACTGAGTGGATTGTACCCAAAAGTGGTATCGGGAATACGATACCTAAGATACCTTCATCATTGGTATGCAGTGTTGGCATTTGGGGGACGAATAATGGTTACGGTGATAAAATTTTCACTGAAGATGTTGCTTCTAAAAAAGGAAAACGAGAAAAAACAAGTAGTTGCAAAAGAAAATGGGGGCCTAAGCCAAAGGAATGCGAAGACTTGATTGTTAGACGAGTTTCTAAGAGGAATAAGGGATACGATCCCAGCTCGACATTCACAGTAGAGATGAAAATACACTGAATAATCTCCGTGTGTGGATGAATATGGAGGACAGACACAGTAAGCCAGACGATATTCGGGGTGACCATGTTTGTGTTTCAAGAAAAGACTTCCAAGCTCTTTTGGTGATTGTTGTGTGGCTGTAGGAAACAATAAGGTTTAATAAATGCATTTGGTTCAAATTGGTCATTTCTCTAACCAATTTTTTCTTATCCATTCTATATCTCAGATCATTGATCAAATCCTCTATTTGATGAGGAAGAGATTAGGAAAATACGCTAGCGTGTTTCGACAAAATAAGGCAATTGCTATGTCAAAATTTTGTGGTACTGTCATCTGCAGAGGTAAAAAACCACAATGCAGTAATGTTAAGATGTCACTCATGTACCATGTGATGGAGTGCCTACCCGGCCGGGGACCATCATGGTTGGATTGCGATATAGTTTACGTTCCTTGGAACATCGAAAACAGGTATTGGGTGATTGTTGTAATGGACTTATGGAAGGGAGAAATAGAAGTTATTGACAACCAGCCAGATGCATACAATGATCAGGATTTGGGAAAATCTATAAGACCATTGTGTACTATCATGCCGTACGTGATGAAGACTTGACAAGCAGGCTTCAAGAGAAAGCAAGGTAAAAATTTTACTCTCAACATGAAACAATGGACATTGAAATGCCTAAGAGGTTTATTTTTCGAGGTCAAGCAGGGCGTGCACCCCACATAAGTGCATAATCATATGAATAAAACTGTTCCTATCGCTAGACGCTAACTAATGGCTTGTATGTTGTGATTTTGTATAAACAGTGGAAACAACACTATCTACATGTGCAAGAACATAGAACTACACATGATGGGGGTCATCAACAATTTAGATAAATACATGAATCCTGATATAGTGAAATATTATAGGGAACTCTATGTCATGTCGATTTTTCAAAATGAATTACCCATTTGAAGATGCGTATAAAGATTTGATAGTTTTGTATTTTTTGTGTTAATGAGTTTACGTTGACTGGCGTGCCAGTACCAAAGCCACCATTCGGCCAGTGTGTCATTTTTGATATGTAGATATAGCGACTTGATAAATCCATTGGCCCTGGCGTGCCACAAGGGCTGACGCTGCATGCCCCGGGGGCTGATGGAGCGCGCCCAAGGGCTGGGTGTATCCCTTAGTCACCAATCTTCCTTTAAACCGCTCCACTGTTCCATCAGCCTTTCTTTCTTCATTAACATTTTATATTAATGAGTTTGCGTCGACTAGTGTGGCGGTACTGAAGTCGCCATTCGGTCGGTGTGTTAGATGATAGGTTGCGTTGGTTGAAGTGCCTGTATGTATCATAGTATCTAGTGTCGCTCGACTCAAGAATGGTCATATCGATTATCGCACAGTGGTAGACTATCAAAGTGAAAATATTCATAAATTAGTCTACATCTACATAATCATCACCGGGGTTGCCTTCCTTATCAGCAGCTAATCATTTCTCATCTCAAATCCTGAAATTCCTCCCAGAGAGAAGATTGAAAAATCTGTCGCAAACGTTGTTGATGATGATGGCCGATGGTGCTGACGCCACTGACATCACAGTGATTATCGGTTATGAAAACCTCACCTTATACACTACCGCATACACGACCAACTATGCCTCTACGACCGTCAACCTAGCCGTATACGCCTACTTGTTCGGAGACCAAGATGTGGACGAAACTGAAGCTGATGTGCTTATGAATGCATGCATCGCCCACGTCGTGCCATCTCCAAACTATACCATTATCGACTATGCATCTATTGCGCTTTCTATAGATGACTATGCAGCTACTACCCTAGGTAATCGTGCCAAGGTCCCTGGCATAGCAGCTACTGCCCTAGGTAATCGTGCCAAGGTCCCTGGCATAGCAGCCACCTGTGGCCTACGGACACTGGCTACACCACTGCATTTATTGCTTCGGATGCTGCAGAACTTGTCGAGGACGCAACCGACGATGAATCCAAGGCAATGTTGTTCGCAAAAAAGGCATTCATGCTCGCCTGTAAAGTCAACCAACTTTCCAGAGAGGTGGAAGATAGAGAATACATGACTCGTAGTCGCACGTACGATGCAACAATTACCTTATTCAAGGCCGTCATCTCATCCTTTAAAGTCGACACTGGTGATCTCCTGGGCGCCGCCTGCACCATAATGACCTTTAATGCATTACCTCCACTGCCAGCTATGTCCCCATGACTGAAGCATCTACATCTGCCGCTGCCAGCCAAGTGCCCACCAAAACCAATGGCGACGACGACGACCATGAAGCCCTGTCAACCCCACCATGGAACCTGAAATACATATCATCAGCAGTGACGATGACAACGAACTTGAAACTCCCGGCATGTATCCTAAAATTCATATAATCTCTTCCAGTGACAATGAATGTGATAGTGTCGCTTATGCTGATTCAATTTCAGTATCATATTTGGATTCCAGTCTTACTTCTAGCGAATGTTAGGGGTATGAAACTCTTTTCTATATTATGGACCTTTTGGTTGGTTAGAGGGTTAGTGTCAGATGTCGGGATTACATCGACCTTGTATTTTTGTATCAATGCATATATTATAATATAATCAATGTATTTATTTTTGTTTGATAATGATTCAACGAATAACGACCAATACCAATCAAAATAACTGAGGTTAGGAAGGCAAACTTCTGAATTCCGGGTATGGGCACTGAATGCCGACGCTGGGTTCTCCACGTGTAGTCATGTATACTACATCCACCGAGGAACGAACGACGACACTATCCTGGTTTACGTTTCGGACCACCAAGCCGGACCGCTAGTTAGGCAGTCCGATTTTGGACCGCCGGTTACACTATTCTGTAATTTTTAACTCTAGTTACAAACTCCCGAAAAATGGATAGCATGGAAGGTAGTCTATAATCCTGCCCAAATCTAAAGGAGGGTTGAGTGTCAAATCCCTAAAATAATTCAACTTGCACTACTCGGTAAATAGGGATACCACCTGATTACAGAGGATTCTGGGCTTTGGAATCAAGTGTTACATTTATTATGAGAACCACTATTACCAGTAAGCAGATTAGTAAAGACTCACTCATCAACATGGTGGAGATATATATGCAAGAATATACTAACAACTGATTGGTAAGTAAATATGATTCATTTAGTGGGCAATGTTGCATGTACAAGATTCTGGTTAGATATATGGTTGGGTGAAAAATCGTTCGCATAACTGTATCCCAATCTTTATCTCAATGTTATAGATAAGCATGCCTTTATTGTGGAAAAGGGACATCCATAGGGTACATGGAACTGGGCCTGGCTTTGGAACCATTAGTGTGTTAATGAAGAGAGGCAGGAACTGAACAGTCTTCTACTCCTATTGTATCAGGCTCTAATAACTTCAACCCGTGATGACACATGGAAATGGAAAATGGATAATCTGCCAAAATATCCTACAGGTAATATTTATGAGCAAATTATGCAGGATGAAGGAGAGTTGACAGTGAATTGTCTAGCTTCAACAGTCGGGCAAAAGAATATACCTGCAAAGGTCTCTGATTTGCGTTGAAAGTCCTACACAACTACATCCCCACTGCGGATAACTTGGCCAGAAGGGGAATTAGCTCGACAAACCTACATTGTCCTTTATGCCAAGAAGAGCATGAGACAGTGGGACCATCTCCTGCTATCCTGCTCGATTGCATGCAGTGCCTGGAAACTTTGCTCCGACTGGCTCGAACTGACATTGTCATTGGCCACAAATTGGGAACAACTGGTCCATCTAGCCCAAAATCAAACAGTTCCTAGAACGATGATGAAGATATGGCCGCTCATCTAGCAATAGATGTTGTGGGAATTGTTGAAACTGTAGAATTCAGCGATCTTCCATCAAGAGGGTTCGAATGAACGATCATCATTCACCCAAGTTTAATTGAGAAGTTGGCGAATAAACAACTGGGCTTCCATATTGGGCCAGTGGATTGGTGCATAAATTGTATACATTGTGTAGTCCATTAGTATAAATAGAAGAGGTGAAGCTGTACATGTGTAAATATTGCATTCAATAAAAATTACTCACTAATCCAAAAAAAACTCGTTGTATTGATAATGAACAAAAGAAAGGGTGCCCTATAGAGGAAGAACATAGTAATGATAGGCAGCTCACTCATATGGACCATAAATTTTCTGGTAACTACATACGACACCATTAGCGAATCATCTTCCAAACTCTCCAAATAAATTTTCCTCAAAGCTCAGAAACTAAGAAAAATGATAGAGAGACAGGTGATGCTCAAAGCACATAAAAACATGGTGATGAAATAGGTTGCATCACAAGCTCAAACTCCCTTCACGGTCTACCATCCCCCAATGAGATGCATCGCCAAAACTCCGACAATGCAAAACATGCCATATTGTCCCCATATGAAGTCAAAAACCGATGCAGGTCAACGGCTCGACTGACCAGACTGCTGGTCTAGACACTGATTGATGCATGAGGATCCCTATACCAGCAACACAATGGGGAGACATTAGGCTGTAGGTACCTCTCTACGTGGTTTTGAGAGCCTCGACTCCCTCACAAGGATTTTAGCCGATGTTTTATTTTTAATTTGATTGAAAACAGCATCGTTTTCAACCAAAAAAAAAATTCTAATCAATATCAAATCCAAGTAGCTAAACTAGTGAGTTGGGTAACTTTTTTTTGTATATTGGGGAGGCTTTAATGCCATTACAAAATAAAAAACTAAAGTCGCTAAAGTAAAGCTACGAACAAAACGAAAAGAACTAGGGTAATCATCATGCTCCTCATGGAGGTTGGAAGCAGAAACCCAGTTGCCGGATTCCTTCGAAGAAGTGTGTCTGGTTCTCTTGAATAACAGGTAATTGGAATTCCCCTTCAGTATAGTTGTTTTTGTCTCTCTGGTGATTGATTCGGGCTCCTAGATCTCGAATTGAAGGCGTTGCTTTGCCAGGGCAGCTGCCTTTGCATTTTCTGCATGCGGGAGGTGACGAAATTGCATGCGTTGGAAGGAATGCCGTAGACTGCGAATATGAGCTAGCTGTGGTAAATTCCTCCCTTCCTTCTCTTGGTTAAGCAGGTCTATTGCCTTTTTTGAATCCAACATGCAATGTAGCTTCATCATGCCCTGGTCTATGGCTATTTGCATGCCTTGTAAAATTGCCCATAATTCTGCTTTTAAAATGTCTCCTTGTTCGATTTTTGCCGAGTAGCTTAGTAGAATTTGGCTGTAGGAGTCTGATATCATCCCCCCAATCCCTGCTTGTTTTGTTCTATGCAAGAAAGCCCCATCCATCGTGAGGGTGTAGAAGCCTCCAGGATGGTTTGCCTCGGTTCTTGTACTGTGTAAAGCCCATCCCATCCACTGCTCATGGTCTCTCGGGTGAGGGGATTCCAGGGTTGTTCAGGAGGTAGGTGTCTCTTGTCTGTTAGAGTGTAAGTTCTTTATCTGTATGTTTCTTCTTCCTCTTAGTTTGGACGTTTTGAAAGCTCTGTCTGTCTCCTTGACCATTGCCTTTGTCTATGCAGCTAGGCTCTTTGTCGCCATTTTTTTGTCAGATTTCCGCATTTTTTGTGGTCCAGATGATCCAACAGGTAAGCGCATACCATATGATCCAGTTTATTCCTTCCTGTAAATTTGATTGAGATAGATTAGTTCGAATCCAGTTAGATATATCTATCTCAGACCAGAACTTCCCTGATAGATTGATCCTTAATTCGTTCCATACAAGTCTGCTCCCGTAGCAATCTCTCATAACATGCATTGTAATTTTGTCCTGGTCACATAAGTGACACTTAGGGTTGTCTGTTATCTTCCTTCTCTATCTTTCATGGTTGGTCCATAATATCCCTTTTGTAAGTTTCAATAGAAACAGTTTGACTCACTCTGGTCATGTTGTCTTCCAGATTGAGTTCCATATACGGTCTGGGGGCTCCCATTCTTGTGCTGCTATCCACTCATAGGCAGAAGCTGTGGTGAAAGTCCCTTGTGGGGATGGTCTCCATGCTAGAGTGTCTGGTCTGGCCAGAGGATCAGGGGGTAGGATTCCTCTTATTCCTTCTATTATGTCTGTTGGGTGTAATAGGCATAGCTTGCCCCAATCTCATTGTCCTACAGTGGAGACATAAAGCTAGTTAGTTCATTTGGGTTTTCTCCTATAATCTGTCCATTTACCTATGTGTAAATTGATTGTCCCGACTGTAGCCATGGGCCTACCCAGAAGTAACATGTTTGACCATTTCCTATGTGCCATGTTAAACCTGATAGGAGTAAATGCCATATTTTCTGGAGTTTATTACATAGTGGAGAGCCTTGTATTTGTGGGAAACCCCGTGTCAGATCTAAGTTGATCAACTCATACTTTGCGAGGAATATGTTCCTCCGGAATTTTTGAGATGGATTAATCAGTTCCCAGGCCACTTTAAGTAGTAGAGTTATGTTGTGGTCTCACATTTTCCTTAGCCTGAGTCCACCTCGATCTTTAGGTTGGCAGATTGTTTTCCAGCTCACTTGATTTGCCATCCTGTCCTCTGTATTTCCTCCCCATAGGAATGCCCTTCTAATCTTGTCAAGATCTTCAGAAACAGATTTGAGAAGGAGGGTTGCTTGCATGGTGTGGGTGCTTATGCTTCCAAGTATGGCTTGGCATAGGGTAGTTCTCCCTGTAAGGTACGATAATTTCGGAATTTTATTTAATCGATGATTACATGATTAAATTTCTTAATTTGGTTATTAGCGTGTTATACGATTAATTTCATGCCGAAAAAGGGAAACGGGCACACAGAGGAATTGGTGGGCCGTCCAAACAAGCCCAAATATGATTTGGGATTTAATTTAGGGGAGGGGAGTAAGTGGGCCGAAATGTCGGCCCAGGCATGAGTATTTGCTCACCAGCAACTCAAACTTCCCCTCCTAGAACTCCTTTCCGGCGTGGAAGCGAGCGGATAGACTTTTTCGTACGAGTGAGGGTAAGATAGGGAGAGCAGGGCGGTGTATAAAACAGAAGTGCATGATGAGGGTTGGATGGAGAGTGTTGGCTGTGGGAATTGGAGGAGAGCTGAAGGAGATGATCTATGGTAGGTTTTCGATTTCATGGTGCGTAAGGAGCAGATCTCCGAGCGATTGGGTTGGATCTCATCGTCTATTTGGTGACGCACGTGGTCCGATCGGATTGGAATGCTATTGATCAGCTTCCAACGTGATGTAGCTCCTGGGAGTTGAGTGTGAAGATGTACTCGAAGTGTCAGTATCACAAGTCAATTCCACCCTCAGGCGTGATCTTGAGGGGTTAAGAGCGATGGATACTGAGTTATGAACACACGGATGGTAGTAATTGTGCTAGCATTCGTACTTGTGTGTTTCCCTGTTGCCTGGTTTGTTGTTGAATTTGTGTTGCTCTGGCTCCTATCTTTACTGCTTGTGATGCATGCGATGGTTGGATGAGGTTGGGGAAGGATGGAGAACGAAGGAGGAGGGAACAGATTAGTGGTGATTGAGTGAAACGTAGGTGGCTGATTTCGATCCGGATGAAGGGAATAAAATTGGAGCAATGAGATGGGATGGGCTAAGGTGGGGTGTAAGGGTGAATCGGGCATGGCTGAAGGCGATCTATGCGCCTAATGGAATAGGAGAGGAACGAGAACAATTAAGGAATGGACTGGTCGTTGAGCGGCCAGTGAGCGAATGACGGCGGTTCACCGGAGAGAGGATGAGAGACAGCCGATGATCGGCTTGGGTGAGCCTACGGCGGGTCGCCAGAGAGAGGAGGTGAGACGGCCGATGAGCGGCTTGGTGAGTCTTACTGTGGGTCGCCGGAGAGAGGAGGTGAGATGGCTGACGAGTGGCCCAGGGAGTCCTACGGCAGATCAAAGGAGAGTGAAATGCGGTCGACTCAGCGATCGACCGGGAGAGGTGGGTTCGAGCATGATCGAGTGTTGTTCGATGAGAGACATTCAGAACATAACCTGATAGACAAACTGGCAAACAGAACGAACTAAAGTGACTGGTTTCAGTGGCGGCTGAACGAGCACGAGGTGCTGATCTCTATGGAGAGATGAGGGTGAGTTTGAAGCAGAGTAGAATGCATAGGTTGAGTAGCAGAATCCCGGAACACCAATGGATGCTACCTGGGCATAGAAATGGTTTGAGTTCCGCAGGATCTGCGGTAGGAGTGTGGGCATTGAAAGTACACTACACAGCTCCTGAGATTGGAGACGCGACCTGTAGATAGTTCCAGCTTCTTGCGTGTGTGTTGTATGAAGTGTTTTCGCACAATGTTGATTTGTATTGTGTACTGGTGTTTTGTTTGACGAAAATTGGTTAATAGTGTTAAGCTGTAGTATTTGGTTTGATGAAGTGATTTGTTTGCACTTAATTCTTGCATTTGTTTTGCAACTCAAATCCTCCCTTTTTTTTATTTACAAATGTTGATATGCAGGTGGTGATTTGATTATATATTATTTAGTGAATTGTCTAGTATACTCGTGGTGTTAACGCCGGATATTGATTACCTACTAAGCCAAGTTGGCTCACGAACCTACGTGTGTTTTTCTTGTAGTGCCAGGTCACCTTTGATAGCGGAGGTTGATGGTGGGGTGCACGGACTGCTATTTTCCATTATGATTTCAGAACGTTTATGTATTTGTTGTTAAACATGCGTGCATGACTTTTATGTTGTTCTTGTTATTCGCACTGGGCCTAACCCATTACCGTGTGATGTTTTTGATTTAGTTATGGCGGATTTGGAGATTTTATCTTATTGTGGCGTAAGTTGTCTTGGGCTTTAAATTTTTGTGAACCGTCATACTGCCATAACAAACACGATAATTTAGTCAATTAAAATTTGGGTTCATTACATTTGGTATTCGAGCCATGTTTGCACCTAACCTTGTTGACAAGTTACCAACAAGGTTGAGGGCAACTTTCCGCTGGGTCGCTCGGAAGAAATAAAGGTTTTGGGGTTTATAATTATGTGATAGTATATGCGAGAATGACTATTTGTATTGACACAGGAGATGGAGAGCAGACGTCGTGCATGCAACCTGACTATCACTGATGGGATCATGCTGCCTGTGGATGAGGCGAGCCATGAGACGGATTCCCATGCTAATCCGTCGGCATCGACGAGAACGGTACCAGTAATTGAAGGCCTAGGAGATTCCCTGGAATCGCATTCACTTGTACCGATGAATATGATACCTGCTGAGACATTTCGTGTACTCACCACGATGGCGGCAGCATACATGGCTGGGCCGTCTACAAGGGTGCCAACTAGGAGCTTACCAATCACATCTGATCCGACCCCGATGGTCCCTAATCCGATTATTCCGCCCGTGTGGCAGGGTCTGAGTGCACAACAAGAGGTTATGCACAAACGAAGGACCAGCATATTCAAGGGCGACAAAGGCCCTGAGAATGCTGAAGAGTGGCTACTAGAGGTGGAGAAGAACATGGCATCTGCGAGATACCTAATGACCTCAAGGTGGAGGTGGAGGTATATACCTAGTAGGTAGTGCTGAGGCATGATGGGTGAGCATAGCCCCTGAGCATGGCTCGTCCAGTTGGGGAACATTCCGTGACGCATTTTGACGCTGCTACATCCCTGACTCTAGGACAATTTAGAAATTGTGGGAATTTGAGAGTTGTGTATAGCAGGTTGGGGAGTCTGTACTGGACTACAACACGCGATTCCATGTTCTTGGCTGATATGCTACCCAGACTATGGAGAACCCGACGATGAAGATGCTCAGGTTCTGGAAGGGTGTGTTGAGGGCTTACCATGTGGTAGTGAACAGTGTGATAACAACCCGGTTTGAGGAATTGCTAGATGCAACGGTGTGTGTGGAATCGGAGTTGATGGAAACTGAAAGTGAAGCCAAGAGAGTGAGATACACCGAGACACGAGTTCCTACTTCGGCTTCAGCGCACAGAAGACCCCCACACCCTCCTTCGGGCTTTAGATTTCGTCAGGGAGGAGGGACGAACTTTTGGCAGAATAGGTCATGCTTCAACTGCGGAAAAAGGGGACATTGACAACTGACTTGCCCCACTAAGCCTCCCATTGCTGCACCTCAGGGGCCCGGGGCTGCCGCCCCCCCCCCCCCCAGCATGAGCAAGGGTATATGTTTTCATGCATGAGCAGGCAGAATAGAGGTTGGACGAGGTTATTGCAGGTACGTCTTTCAGATATGAAAATCAGTATTGCCTTATATGTTTTAACACTATTTCTAAATTTGATTTAGTTAATATAAGTGAGTGTGATAACCTCATCATGTGGATCGGTTGTTTGGATTCATGTAACTTGAGTGTTTATGGTAGTCTAGCCTATGTTTTATTTGACAGTGGCGCCACTCGGTCATTTATTTCGACCCAGTACGTGAACAGAGTTCGAGTGCTAACTAGTATGTTGATGGTGCTCTGCAAGGTTCCACCCCAGTCCAGAAGATGACGCTAGCTACGAGATGCATCCTGCAGTGCCCGATCCTTCTAGGTGGCATGACGATATTATCAGATCTCATAATCTTGGACATGCGGGACTTTGATCTGATACTCGGAATGGAGTGGCTAGCCGCAAATTATGCCCAAATAGACTGTCGACACAAGAGTGTGTTGTTTCAGTTGTCGGGGGAGTCACCGTTCTTGTATCAAGGAGCAATAGGGGCTCGGAATTGGGCGCCCACTGAGATATCTCTACTATTCAGGCCCGGTGCCTAGTCCATAGAGGTCATGATGCATACTTGGCATTTCTAGTGACCACCCCAGATAATAATCAGAGACTTTAAGATATACCGGTAGTGCGGGAATTCACGGATGTGTTTCCAGAGGAATTGCCTCACTTACCTCCAGACAAGGAAGTGGAGTTTAGGATTAATCTTGTACCAGGTCCTGCCCCGGTGTCGAAGGCACCTTAGCGATTGACACCCAAGGAATTAGCTGAACTAAAGGTTCAACTACAGGAATTGATAGATCGAGGGCAGGTGCGACCCAGTGTATCTCCATGGGGTGCACGTGTGTTGTTTGTGCGGAAGAAGGATGGGAGCATGAGACTGTGCATAGACTACCGTGAATTGAATAAAGTGACCATTCGAAATTAATACCCTTTGCTCCGAATTGATGACCTATTTGATCAGTTATCAGGTACTAGTGTGTTCTCTAAGATAGACTTGAGATCAGGATATTATCAGATGAAGGTGAAGAGCGAAGACGTGAGTAAGACTACGTTCCGAACCCGATACAGTCATTATGAGTTTCTGGTGACCAACGCACCTACGGTTTTTATGAACTTAATGAACCAAGTATTCCATCCCTACTTGGATAAGTTTATGGTGGTGTTCATTGACGATATATTGATATACTCCCCTGACTTAGAAACACACGTGGAACATCTGAGGGTGGTGCTCACTTGTCTACAAGAACAGTCCCTGTATGCTAAGCTCTCGAAGTGCGAATTCTGGATTAAGGAAGTTGCCTTTTTAGGACATGTGGTCTCAGCCAAGGGTGTGGCAGTGGACCCCAGTAAGGTAATAACTGTCAGGGACTGGCCCGAACCCAAGATTGTGGGCGACATTCGTAGTTTCTTGGGGTTGGTGGGGTATTACAGAAAGTTCATTGAGGGGTTTTCCAAGATATCCCGGCCCCTCACAAGGCTTACACGAAAAGGAGTAAAATTTCTTTGGGATGAGACGTGCTAGGGGGTTTCGGGAGTTGAAGGAGAGATTAACTTCGGCACCGGTGCTAGCCTTACTTGAGGAGGGGCAAGATTATGTGGTATACAGAGATGCCTCCAAGAATGGACTAGGGTGCGTATTGATGCAGCACAATAAAGTGATAGCTTATGCTTCCCGACACTTGAAAACATATGAGGAGAATTACCCCACCCATGGTTTGGAATTAGCGATTGTGGTACATGCCTCGAAGGAGTGGAGGCACTATCTTTACGGATTTCGGTGCACTATATACACCGATCATTAGAGCTTGCGATATATCTTCACCCAAAAGAACTAAACATGCGTTAGCGGTGGTGGATGGAGCTGATCAAGGATTATGACATAAATATCTAGTATCACCCAAGGAAGGCGAATCGAGTGGCAGATGCATTGAGCAGGAAGGGGACCGCTCGTCTATCCACTGTGCTAGCACATGAGTGGGAAGGGTTGGAGGTTGAAGTCGTGGACTCTATTACGGCCCAGATGGCAGTGTTGTGTGCAGAACCTAGTTTGGTTGATCAAATTTGGGAGGCTCAGGGTAGGGGTGCGAACATACAATGAACATTGGCAACGACCGGGGGGGAGGAAACAGGACAGAGGACACTTGTCGATGGTAGGGTGATGAAGCTTGTGAGAATTTGGATCCCCGACGGGCCGGACCTCAAGAGGGACATTTTGACTGAGGCCCATCGATTGCGAACCAGCATTCATCCAGGAGTTACTAAGATGCACCAGGATTTGAAAATAATATATTGGTGGCCAAATTTGAGGCGTGACATCGCTGACTTTGTAGCTAGGTGCATGACTTGCCAGTAGGTGAAAGCAGAGCATCAGCGGCCCGGGGGTGAACTTTAGTCGTTGGAAATACCAATGTGGAAGTGGGAACATATTGTCATGGATTTGATCTCGGGAGTACCAGTAGCACTATGAGATAGAAATGATACTATTTGGGTGATCGTTGTTTGTCTTACAAAGTGCGCTCACTTCCTACCTATAACTCTCACTGACCCGATGTCTCAGATGATCGAACTGTATGTCGAGAATATTTTGAAATTGCATGGTATACTCTTGACTATTTTGTCCGACCGTGATTTGGGGTTTATCTTGAAGTTTTGGAGTAGTCTACAACAGTGCTTTGGGATGGATCTGCGACTTAGCACTGCATATCACCCCCAGGCGGATGGGCAATCTGAGCGTACCATTCAGACCTTAGAGCACATGTTAAGGGTGTGTGTGATGGATTTTAAGGAGCATTGGAAGAAGACTCTTCATTAGTCGAGTTTGCATATAACAAAAGTTACCACAGCAGCTTGGGTATGACATCGTATGAGGCCTTATATGGACAACGTTGTCGATCCCCGCTATATTGGGAAGAGGTTGGAGAGAAATATATTTTAGGACCGGAGCTGGTGCAACAGGCCAAGAAAAAGATCATCATCATCTGGTATATGAAGAAGGCTCAGGACAGACAGAAAAGTTGGGCAGACCTGAGGTGCTGCCCTTTGACGTTCACAGTGGGGGACAAGGCCTATTTGAAGGTCTCCCTAACCAAGGGTGTGATGAGGTTCGGGAAGAGTGGCAAACTGAGTCCGAAGTACATAGGATCGTATGAAATTTTAGGAAGAGTCAGAAAGGTGGCATACAAATTGGCCTTGGCACCTCACTTATCAAGAGTGCATAATGTCTTTCATGTATCACAACTACGTCGGTACGTGGGCAATCCGAGCCACATTTTGGATAGCAAACAAGTTCCTATCTCCGAACCATGCAGGATATTGGACCACAAGACCGTACGACTTTGGAACCATCAAGTGTCCTATGTAAAAGTGCAGTGGAGCAACCAATCTGAGGCAGATGCCACTTAGGAAGCAAGAGACACCATGAGAGATGTGTATCCAGATCTGTTAGAGATGCTGGAGGCTGCAAGTTTCGAGGATAAAACTCCTATTTAGGGGTGGGGGGGAATGTAAGGTACGACAATTTCAGAATTTTATTTAATCGATGATTACATGATTAAATTTCTTAATTCAGTTATTAGCATGTTATATGATTAACTTCGAACCGGAAATAGGGAAATGGGCTCACTGAGGAATCGATGGGCCGCCCAAACAAGCCTAAATATGATTTGGGATTTAATTTAGGGGAGGGGAGTAAGTGGGCCGAAATGTCGGCCCAAGCGTGAGTCTTTGCTCACCAGCGACTC
>JAOYMZ010076006.1:0-11800 GCA_025802335.1 Pinguicula primuliflora | reverse complement strand
GTACCGAATAGAACCGGTACCGGTATCGGTACTTTTTTGATCTGGTACCGAAGTACCGGTACCGGATGGTACCGGTACCGGCCGGTACTGGTACCGGTACCGGTACCAAAAATTGGTACCGGGAACCAACCGGTACCGGTACCGGTCCTGTACCGGACCGGTACCGAAGTACCGGTTGGACAGGCCTATACAGGACATTGGGGCAGTGATGCTACTCCCGTGAAAATCATGAATGTGTACTCACCGTGTACACCAGATGGTAAAAGAAGACTATGGAGGAAAATATTGCAGAGAGTACAGCTAGATCCTAATGCACTGTGGTGTTCGTGCAAGGATTTTAATGCAGTGAAGAGCTTAGAGGAACGAATGGGGCTATCTCTGCCAAATAGCAGGGAGATGACTGATTTTAATAGATTCTTGGATGATATAGATCTTCCCCTTCCGCTGAGAAAATACACTTGGTTTCAGCCAGGTGGGAGAGCAGCTGGCAGAATTGATTGATTCATAATCTCGGAGGAATGGAGTAGCAAATGGCAGAACTTAACACAAACTGCACTCAGACAGGAAAAACTCAGATCATTGCCCACTTATCCTGATGAATGACTTGACTGACTACGGCCCGAAACCATTCAAAGTGCTTAACGCATGGTTTCTTCATCCAAATTTTGAAGATTTTGTCAAAAAAGCGTGGGCAGAAACATCAGCAGAAGTACCAGAGGCTTTGTTCTATTCCAGAGACTCAAACAGCTTAAAGAATAACTCAAAGTATGGAATAGGGAGGTATTTGGAGATTTGAACAAGTAGCTGAAAGATAAGGAACTGGAAATAACCGAGTTAGATGACAAGATGGAGAGTGGTATGATCACAGAAGCTGAAAGAAAACTGAGGCTGGATGCTAGCGTCGAACTGAAGAAAATAAACATGAAGATGAGCAGTCTCACATTTCAAAAATCCAGAAGCAGGTGGCTTCAAGAAGGCGATGCAAACACAAGCTACTTTCACGCTTGTATAAAAAACAACCGAGCCAGAAACAAAATCACAGTGATGCATATTGATGGAGAGTGGCAAACTAATGTTTCTACTGTTTAACAATATATGCAGGAATCTTTCAAAAGACACTATGCAGCCACAAACATCCAACTTCCATAGGTGAATTGGAGTATCGACAATATGGTTACAGCTGAAGAAAATCTTAATACGGAAGAAGAGGTATGGAATGTAGTAAAGAGTCCGGGAGCAGATGGCTACAACTTCAAATTTATAAAGAAGTTTTGGCCTATCATTAAAGATGACATAATAGCATTCATTAAGGATTTTTGGGGTGCTGCCAGACTAGTCAAGGGACTAAACACGACTCTTGTAGCTTTAGCTCCCAAGACATCCAATCCGCAAGACATTACAGACTTTCAACCCATCTCGATGGTGGGAGCGATTTATAAAATTCTCACAAAGCTTTTGTCTTGCAGGTTAAGCAAAGTCCTCACAAGGATCATACCCACTACGCAGACTGGATTCATCCCTAAGAGAAGCATTCTTGACAGTGTGCTTATCACTAATGAAGTACTACATTATGCAAAGACAAGAAAGAAGGAGCGCTCAATATTTAAAGTTGATTTCCAAAAAGCATTTGACTGCGTTAACTGGAAGTATCTATGGAGATTAATGGCTGCTATGGGATTCTGCCCAAAATGGTTGGTGGATGAGAGCTTGCGTTGAAACAGCGTATATATCTGTTACTATCAATGGTAGCCCGTGCGGGGAATTCAAAATGGAGCGAGGTTTGAGGCAAGGGGATTCACTATCCCCTCTCCTCTTTGCAGTTGCTGCTGAGGGATTAAATTTGATGATCAAGAGAGCTGTGGAAAATGGCAGTTTAGAAGGTTACTTGATTGGAGAAGGAAACCTTAGAATCACGCATCAGCAATATGCTGATGACACCATTCTGTTTGGATCCGGAAAGAGAGAGGACATACTGACTTACAGGAGGATTTTGCAAACATTCGAACCGGTCTCTGGTTTAAAAGTTAACTTCTCCAAGAGCATGCTATTTGTGGTTGATGTACCAGAAGAGGAAAGAAATGCTCATGCAAGAACAATGCATTGCAGATTAGGCTCTGTACCCTTCAAATACTTAGGGGTAGAGATCGGGGCTAATCCTAGAGTCAACCGAACCTGGGATCCGGTGATTGATACCTTACAAAGGAGGCTAGCAGGTTGGGAAAACAAACAGATATCTTTGGGAGGGAGAATAGCTCTCATTAAATCTGTCCTAACTTCCATACCTATATACTCTCTCTCCATTTACAGAGCTCCATTGGGAGTACTAAAAAGAATGACAAGCATACTACAGAAATTTCTGTGTGTGGGGGGATGGGGGTATGGAGGCTACATCAGGTCCACGGAAGATATCTTGGAGACAATTTGTTATCCCAAATGCAGAGGAGGTCTGGGAGTACGAAGTTTAAGAGAATTAAATGAATTGTTGCTTGGAAAATGGGGATACAGATTATTAATGGAGAACGCAGATTGGAAGAATGTGGTGGAATCTAAATATGGCTCCATAAACCACACTACGCATGAAACAGAAATACCTATTCCTAACAGCAGGGAATCACTGTGGTAGAAAGATTTAAGAAAGGTGGTAATGACGCAAAGCTGGTTCAACTTGCATCTATCCAGACAAGTGGAGAATGGAACATACACAAAATTCTGGTTGGATAAATGGCTAGGAGATCAATGTTTTGCTGACAAATTCCCCAACCTCTACACAAACGTAGTAGATAAGAGTGTAACAATTATGGAGAAAGGCATCTATGAAGGTACCTGGAGATGGTGGTGGCTCTGGAATAGAAAATGCACAGAAACAGAACGCGCTCAACTGAACGAGCTTCATTCCTTACTGGACTCTGCGCCTTCACCTACCAACAATGCATATACATGGAAATGGAATGGTCAAATATCAAGCAAATATGAGACAACAAGCATCTACAATCAGCTAATGCAGGTAAATTGGCATCAAAACGAAGTATGCGACAGGCAAGCACAGTCTAGAATCTGTGGTTACCTCCAAAGATAGTTGCCTTCTGTTGGAAGCTCATAAAAAATCGCCTTCCCACAATTGATAATCTGGTGCAATCAGGTATCCCGATGAACTCCTTGCAATGCCCAATCTGTGAACTTGAGCCAGAGTCGGCTGATCAACTATTTCTCCACTGTGGGGAAGCTGGTAATCTATGGTACATAATCCTCCAATGGCTAGGTATCCACGAACTAACCCCTCTACAATGGACGGCATTCTCCAAAAAACAAATGAACTGCCACTTTTGTTTTCATGGGTTGGCCTAGTGATCATGAGAGTGATAATTGCACTCACAGATCACGGGTTCAAATTCCCTTAACGACATTACATATCCAAAAAAACTGAACTGCCACGAATTGCAATGGCGCAATGAATATGGAGCGTCGTCTGGCAAAATTTCTGTTGGTCCTTGTGGAGAAATAGAAATGACAAAATCTTCGCCCAACAACATAGACATCCGGCTGCAACACTGGAGCAAACTCAGCTCCGAATTTGGCTGCAACTTAGGGCAAAAAATGCAATTGATCTGCAAGTTGATTTTGGGGCATGGATTCGAGAGCGATGGCTTTGTATTACACGAAGATGAATAGAGGTGTAAATATGTACAGATGAGCATATAATTAATACAAAATTTCACCTATCAAAACAACGACAACAATGGATTTTGATATTGCACCAAGATTCCACCACTCACAAAAACACGTGTATAGGTATGCGAGCCAAATCCCAAGAGCAACAACTTGTTTGTTTCCACTATGCACGAATATCCAATACAAATTACCTGGGAATCCCATATTGTTCCTGTGTTTCATCATCTTTTTCCTCTCGCCATCGCCACCAACATTATCATCAGTCATGAGCCATCCCTCTCATCTTTTTCTCTATGTTTCATGGCAGTTGGGCATATGAACCGAGCGTAGGCTCCGTTGCATCACCCAGAGAATCTCAACCATCCTTGTTTGGTAGGAATTTGCAATTATTGGCCATGGAATCCAAGCCTCTCCAAGGAAATGCAGATTTTTTTAGAAGTTTTTAGTTGCAAATTTTTGGTTATATTCCCCTACATTGTTATCATTTCATAGTTAAATACTCCAAGATTTTCTATAAAAAAATTTGAAATGCTGGTCAGTATATCCCCAATCATTCCTCTCACATCCCAAATTTTAAAAAGAGTACCCTCTTTTGCCATTCTAATTTTAAATTCCATGATGATCAAGCATCAAAATTTAAATAAACAAACATTAGAACCACATTTTTTATATTTGATTTTTTTATTAAATAGTTATGTTTCTTGTCATTTAAAAATAAAATCCCTAAAAAAAATACAAATAACATTATTTTTTTAAAAAAGCCTGACAATCGAATGAGTAATGGACGATCATAATTAAATGAACTCCTGAATAAAAAATTTCGAATTCAAATTCCAGCAAAAGCGTTGGAGCATTTGAACTGAGTGCAAACCCCATATATTAATTGGTAAAAAATTCAAAGGTGTGAGAGTATTTCTCCCAACACACTGAGAATCGCTACAGCGCACCTCTCTGGGCGCACCCCCAACACACACTCTCCCCCGTTTGGCTCAAATATCGACGATTTCCAAAAAATTTAAATATTATAAATCCTATAAACTTAAGGACTAAATATTACGGTAGTTTCGCTGCCGAAAAAACTAAAACCCTATTTAAATGTTATAAACCCAAAAACTAAATATCAACCCAATGGCTAAACCCTATACACCCAAGGGCTAAATACTATAAACCAAAATCTAAATTTGTGAAAAATCATCCATATTTTGGTCAAACGGGAAGGAAGTAGGATGAAAATGCTGGTTTTAGAAGTACCTATAGTATTTTTAGGACTTACTACCTAAAAAAAATAATGGACAACTATTATTAAAATTTTGAATGTACATAAAATTTCATAATAGAGTGCCCCGCATTTTAATGCTTGTCAACTTAAGAAACGTAACACAGATTACGCGTCTAGTACCAACACTTTTTTGCAATATGAAGGCACACATGAAGTTAAGAAGCGAGCAATTTCCACGAGCACCATTCCCACCGAGATTACATAGCCAAATGGAGCAAACTTGCATACATATCGTTCCCGTTTACTATAAAAAGACGAAAAAACCCAGGAGGAAGTTTATGCCTTGCTGTCGATGCTCATCGCCTCCGCAGTTCCGTTCTGCATCAACAACAAAAAAATGAAGCGATACCAATCTGATCCAAGATCACATGCCTACGAGTAGGGTGAGACAAAAATCCAATGAACATGACAAGAAAACTCACATTGGTTTCCAATGTTTGGATCCTGTTCAATTTTGCAAACATGTTGCCGTAGAACTTGGCATCCTTCTTGTTGTACTCTTTTACCTTATGCTTTAGAGACTTGTACTCCAGCTTCACGTCCCTTTTCATGGACAAATATGAAGATTTACAGATTCGTTTTCCGTGTAGAAAACATATTGGGTTGATATATATGTTAATGGAGGTAAGAATACCTGTTCTCCGGGTCGATTTCAAGAGCTTTCTTGATATCTAATTCAGCCAAATCCAGGTCTGCCTGATTCATGTAGGACTGAGCTCTCCGGTAGAGTGCCTTCACGTTTGTACTCTCAAGCTCCAACACCTTCAAGATCAAACACAACACAACATGTTAGTTAGGATGGGATACAAAAATTTTAAGTAAAAAATAAGAAAAATGCTATTTGTACACATTTTATGACACTATTGGTTGACATTGTGTGGTAACACTATTGTAATGTTACCACATTACAATATCAATGAATTGTGTCAATAAAATAAGTATAAATAGCATTGCTCAAGAAATAATGAGAACAGAGAAGTACAAAAGAATCACCTACCTTTGTGCAAAGCTTCTCCGCTTGCTTATAATCTTTCAATTTCAACTTACATGCTGCATTGTTCAAGTTGCAAGTCACCTTTAGCACCTTGGACTGTTTCTTTTCCTCCTCGCTGAAAGAAGTGTCGTATTCAATATACTTCACAGCCTAAAAGAAAGGTTAACAGAGTAAGGTAACAGTGATAAACTGCCATGCGCGTATTTAAACAAAGGTGAAAACTAATGAAGGGCCAACTTTTTCATATCTCTTGGAGGCTCTTGCATGCTTCCCAGCTTTAAATAATGTATTCCCTTCTTCCTTTTTCTTACCAGCAGCCTCTATCTTTTCTTGGGTGTTCATGTCCCAGGATTCCTTCTCCTGAAGCACAGAGTATCCAGTTAAGTATTCTCAGCTTAGTTCCTTAACCTATGGAAATAAATGAACGGACAGGTTCCAATGACATGCATTTATACATGCAAAAATACATACATTTTCAATTCCGACCAATATCATTGCCCGTTGACGAAATTGATCACATCGTTAAAAACCTTATACATAGAAGACCACATGATCAAATTTTGATACAATTTCAACGACCTTATTCCCGTTTAATTTAATTTCACATTTTTTACTTAAGTAGTCATAAATAGAATTTTAGAAAATTCCAACAACGAAATTGCACGAAATTGTAAGAATCAGACCAAAACTTGAAGATGTGATGATATAACCAATTCCGCCAACGAACGATCTTAATGACCTAAATTGAAAATACATGTATTTTTAACTGTTTTTTTTACTGTCACCTGCCCAATGAAATATATAGCTAACCTTTTCAAAAGAGACAAGCTCCACTTCATAATATACAGTTGAGTTTGGAGGAACTACAGCCAAATCCTGTATAGACTCGATCGAACCGAATGCATACTCCGGGGCGATGGTCAGGAGAGATACTTCTCCTTTCTTCATAGTGGTCACAGCCCTGTCCAACCCCTCAATAGCTTGCTCTGCCAAAAAAAAAAAAATAAGTCAGTAAAATGCAGCACAGGCTAACATGCATAATCCATGGGAAATCTAACGTGATGTACCTTCATCTGTTTTGAACACAAATAAATCTTCGCCTTCTGTATAACCTTTCCTGATGAAAGTAGTGCCATCCTGCAGCTTTCCAGTGAGTTTCACTGAAAAATACAAAACAAAGTATTGGAATACTGCCACGGGGGGTATTAAACTTGAGGAGAATACTTTAGGAGCAACAATTACATTTCACAATAGCTCCTTCATTTGGCTTCTCATAACCCACCCCTTCAGTCAGTATCTTCTTCACTACTTTTTTGTCATCGGTGACACTGGAAACCGTCTTCCAGGAAACCAATTCCAGAGTTATATTCAAGTTAGAACTAGGTGGAATAGCTCCTTCATCACCCGAGGCAGGTCTTCCTTTCTCACCGAATCCATCTGCATCAGAAGAAAGTGAACATTACAACGCGGTCCTAACAACTCATCCCAATTTTGATGACTAGCAAACAAGTAACTTACATTGAGGCTTAACCGTCAAAAGGGCCTTTTCACCTTTCTTCATTGTTTTCACGGCCTTGGCAAGTGCAGGACAGAATAGGCCTAGAAATAAAAGTAAATTCCCAACATTAACAAAGAGAGACATAAAGGTTTGGTGGATCGGAATGGTGATTGATTGAGAAACATACCTTCCTGGACTGTGAATTCAACCCCATCCGATTTGGAAACAAGAGTTCCATCATCCAGTTTCACCTCATACTTGACTGAGTCAGATGGAAAGTAACATTTAGTTATAATTTCTCGTTAGCCTACAACGACTACAAACGTATCAGATGCACATACCAAGAACTTCATCAAGATCTTTGGGATTCTCCCACTTTTCACCCTCCTTGACAATCTTCTTATATATTCCACCATCCTTACAGATGTCCTTGACACTGACCCAGGATAGCAATTCAACATCAAACTGTAGAGTAGCATTTGGAGGGATGGTGGGAGGAGAACCAGATGCACCATATGCCAACTCCGCCGGTATGGTGAAGATTGCGTTTTCGCCCTTCTTCATTGTTTTGATACCTATGTCCCATCCCTTTATGACTTGCCCTGCAACAGGAAAAAGATAACAAGACAATTAACCTTTAAGCTTACGAACCTATCATTTGACAGAATTGCTAGAGAAGTATGATCAGAAAGTCGCTTGATTTAGCAAACGAGTGAACAGAAAATTGGATTGGCGTTCTACCACAGCCTGGTAGAAGTAAAGATAACTTTTAAAGAATCTAAATGTAACCCAGCATTCATACATACTATCACAAATTGGTATTTAAAGATTTAGTATGGGTATCATCGTATTTGTTATTGCCTGTCCAATTAAACACAAACTGCAATGAAAGTTCATAATTGTTTGCATAATTATGAAATTTAGATCACGGGATGCAACTATGTAGATAGAATCACCAAATGCTAACTAACCTTGTCCGAGAGTGAACTTAAAAGGCTCTGCTCTATCCCTACTGGAATCGAACTTAGTGCCGTCGAGCAATGTCCCAGTATAGTGAACTGTATAGAAACATAAATCCAAAACGATCAACAACAGAAACATCAGGGATCGATCAGGTACATCAACAAAGCCAAACAAAAATCGATAAATCACCTTCAACTTCATCCCCATTGTCGGGCCTATCCCATCCTTCCCCTTCTTTCACAATCTTCTTCTTCAAGCCTTGCTTGTCGATCTCTTTCTCCTCCCCGACCTTCAGGTAGGTAGTCCCTTCCGGCAGATCCATGTCCTCATCCATCATCTCACCGGCCGGTGGCATATCAAAATCGTCCTCCATTGCAGATTAGGTCACGATACAAACCAACCTCAGAAATCACGATTAGATTACTACACGCACGGGATTGCAACCGTCTCTATCGATTTCGCAGGCTGGAAAGAAAACTGAGGGGTGCTTAAAATAAGCTGTTGAGAGTTCTAGAGAATTCTACGAGGTTTGAGCCGAGCGGGACCGTTTGGTGTGGACTTGGAGAAAGGTCAGGAAAATTCCAGAAACTTTGAAGTATTTTGGGGGTAATTGTTTAACAGTATGAACTCATGAATAGCTCAATCTCCACCAAAAATGTTTGTTGGGACCTAATTTATAGTAGCTTTTGGGTTGAGTGGAAATTCCCTAAATTAGTCGGGAGTGTAAAAATTCTCGAATACTTGGAAGGAACGAAAGTATTTCTCCTATTTACGTGCCTAAAAAAATAGTTCATAAATGCGTAAGCATACTTCCAAATTTTAGGATTTTTATTTTACTAAATTACTAATTTTTTGCAAGTTTGTTAAATAATTTAGCAAATTTCTACAATTACATGATTATGGTCAGATAAAATACTCTTTGAATGCTTGGTTTTTACTGCTATCCCACGGAGCAAAAACCTAGAGACCAAAGTCTTATGTTTTTTGATGCTTGGTTGAAACAATCTGGTTTGAAAGAAAAACTGGAATCTCCCTGTTTATCAAAATTCTAAGTGGAGAATCTTCAGAGAAAAGATCAAGAGATTTTTTTTAGGTAGGTAAGTTGAGAGAAATACTCTCGCTTCTTCCCATTATCCGAGAGCTTTTTTACACTCCCGACTAATCTAGGGGGTCTGCACCCATCCCAAAGACTCTTATGGATTAGGTCTGGCCAAACGCTTTTGTTGGGGCTTGAACTTGAGACCTCTTAGTCAAGAGTTCACCTAATTGTCAACAGACCAAACTGACTTAGTTAAAAAATCAAGATGTTGAGAGGAGCTATAAATAGTTGGAATATGGCTACAAATGGTGATACTGCTAAGATGAACAAGAGATAAACCAACAAATCGTCATGTTTGATGCAAAGATATATGTGGCAGCACTAAGTGACCAGGAAGTTCAACAGAGAAAACATGCTTGGGAAGAGATGAAAAGGTTGCAAAAATATCAGACGTCCATAATCCACCAGAAGTCAAGGCAAAGGTGGATTAAAGAAGGGGATGCGGATTCAAAATATTTCCATGCATCCTTGAGAAAAAGAAGTTACCAGATGGACGTAGATGAATTGTTCATTAATGGACAGTGGCAAGATGAGGTGTCTAAGGTGAAAGAATGTCTAAAGTTGCATTTTGAAACGCAGTTTCTACAAGAGAATCCATATAAACCTCAAATCATGACTGATATGGGTACAAAGCTTTCTGAACAACAAATGCAAGATCTGTTCAAAGCTTTTAATGAAGAAGAAATTCAAGCAACAGCTATGAATTGCAAGGGAACTAAAAGCCCGGGGGGGCCTGATGGCCTGAAATTTTCATTTATCCACAAATTCTGAGATATCATTGGCAGAGATTACACAGATTACATTGTGGAGTTCTCTGAGTCTGAAGATATGACCAATGGGTTAAATGCATCGTTTGTACCACTTGCTGCAAAGGTGGATAAGCCAGCTATCCGAGAACACTTCAGGCTCATTTCACTGATTAACAGCATCTACAAAATCCTAGCAAAGCTATTGGCAAACAGACTGCTTGAAGTTATCCCAACCATTATCTCTAAATATCAGTCTGGTTTCCAAAAGGGTAGACATATCTCTGAGGGTGTTATTTGTGTAAATGAAATGATAGATTCTGCCAAAAAGAAAAAGAAAAGGTGTTTAATGTTAAAGATCGACTAGGTGGATTGGACTTTCCTCTTGAATATGATGGAAATTATGAGTTTTACAGAAAAGTGGTTGAACTGGATTCATGAATGCATCTTTTCTCCAACCATTTCTATACTAGTAAATGGGAATCCCACCACAGAATTTAGGCCACAGAAAGGGCTTCAACAAGGAAATCCTTTATCTCCTCATCTCTTCCTAATCGTTGTGGAACCTCTAAACTGGATCCTGGAGAAATCCTATAACCTAAATCTCTGCAGTGGTTATGATATGGGTGAGTTCTCTGTCAGACAACTCCAATATGCCGACGACACACCCATATTTGGAGAAGACACTATCAAAGATGTGTTAGCTATGAAGCGTTCTCTAAAGTGTTTGGAATTACTCTCGGGGCTCAGAGTGAACTATGGAAAGAGCAAGCTCTTTGGTTTAAATATCTCAGAAGGTGAACTACATCAGTTTACTACTGTTCTGGGTTGTCAACTAGACAGTTTACCATTCACTTATCTTGGCCTGCCCATTGGAGAGAACCCCTCTCATTGTAAGCTGTGTAAACCATTGCTAGACAAGGTCAAGAATCGACTAGAAAGCTGGGATACTATCTACCTATCATTCGGGGGCAGAGTCATCTTGTTGAGAGGTGTACTCACCAGCTTAACAGTGTATTTCTTTTCTACATACAAAGCTCCTAGATCGGTTATTAAGAAACTACAAAAAGCTTTCTCCAAGTTCCTATGGAATGGACCTCATCAACAGGAAAAAAAACTCATCAATAGGGAAGGAAGGTGCATTAGGTGACTTGGACACCTATTTGCAGAGAAATTGAACGAGGAGGTCTCGGCATGAGAGACTTGGAAGCCTTCAATGACTCACTCCTTAGGAAGTGGGGCTGGAAATTACTTAATAACATGAATGATAGCATATGGAAACAGGTGTTGGAAAGCAAATATGGTAATTTCTACTGAGTTGTGCTGTTTGAAACTCCTATACCCAAACCAATATTAGCCGGTTATTCAACTTGGTGGAAGGTTATCCTATCCTTGATCAGACTAGGGGATTGGTTCTGGAGAGCAATCACAAGAACAATTGGGGATGGAAACGACACATACTTCTAGGAAGATCAGTGGAGTGGAACATATAGACTCTGTGACATATTACCCAGTTTATATCACAATGCAGGTGACAAATTCATTCTAATCG
>JAOYMZ010075995.1:0-11800 GCA_025802335.1 Pinguicula primuliflora | reverse complement strand
CTCCCCTGTATGTAAGTTGTGGTTCCAGTATGTAGTTGGTTTGGTTGAGGTAAGTTTTGGTGTGTGGCAGAACTAGGTTACAAAGCATGAGTGTTAGCTTCTTGATTATAAGGATTCATGTTCTTAAATTCATGTATGTCACGTTCATTGCTTAGGATCATATTTTGCATGCTTTAAAACTTTCAATAATTGTGTAGGTAAGTTTCTTACTGAGCTATAAGCTCACGGGACGTGTTTTCTCCCTATATTTTTAGGCAGGGGTAACCAGGGATCGCAGTAGGGGACTTGCAGCAGTTCGGGCAGAGGTGCTGCGGAGGGAGCTGGGAATTTCTTTTCAGTCTATTTAAATATGCCTTAATGTTGTGTATCAGACTTGGAGTATTTCGTTCGTTGTATGAATGGGCCACATGAGTTCAGCATTTCATTCACTTGGATTAGTGTCTTGAACCGTTTAGATTTTTAAATAAAATTCGAGGATTTGTTACTTGATCTTCTCACGGAGCATTTATATTTGCCTTGTTTGATATTTTTGGTTCATTACAATATAGTCGTTACCATTCCACCGGCTATAAGAGCCGTTAGCCGTTGATATAATTAAAAAAATTATAATATAATAAAAAAATTTTATTAAAAAAAATAACAATATTGACGGTGCACGACCAATACCATGATGCGGAAATCTCCGCATCGCATTTCCGCACCGCATCACCGCACCGTTGGTGCGCGGTGCCCGCCACCACTGTACCAAGGTGTGGTGGCCAATTTATGGCTCTAGTTGTGATTGGCTTGAGTATGAGATGGTCTCAATGTTAGAATTATCCTCTTCACTTGTGTTTGTTGGGTCATAGTTGTCCAAGAATTAATCCGAGGAATTGCACCTTGTCCCGTTTAGAATGAGACAAATTCGATCTCGTCTCGAACCACGTTCCAGACCTATTTTAGACACGAATTCGTCTAAATTTTTTTTTTTCGGAATTCGAAATTCGAATTTAGGATCCATCGAGCCTGAACGCCATTGGTCACGGCGCGGGTCCGACCCGGTGGGGCAAAATTACCTGTTAAGTGCAATCCGGTGAACTACCCGCATAACCCAGGCGCCGGCCGACGTTCTGTTAAACATAGACGCATGACTGTTCCGGCGGGCGAAGCCACTCTCGTCCGGTGCGCCGCTAGACTTGCCCTCAGAAGCTCCACTTCCTCCGCCTTATCGGCGATAGCAGTCGGAACCGGCACTCATGGAAATCCATCCCTCTGCTTGTCCTCCATCTCTGCTGAGCCCAAAAGGTATTTCTCATCAGCGCCAATCGATGACGATGCTTTAAAAGATTTCTTGTCCTCCATCAAGTCTTCAATACCCTCGCCGAATACTGTACCAAAGCCCGGGCAAAGCATTCTCAGCAAGACTGAAGCACAATCCTCTTCGACGCTCTCCAGTCCTGGTGGCACATCCCTCCATGCCATCTTCAGTGAGAGCTTGAAATCCGGATTCGCACATGGTCACGGTATGTGGGAATTGTTCCGTGGTCATGTAGGGATACGAAAGGGCTTCCACCCTGTGAATTATGTGGTTATACGACTCTAATTTGTACATCATTATTGTGGTGTTATGCAAATGATCTTCTTCTCGAATTCTGATCGTTTCATTACGTTTTGTTTCCATAGGTGAATCTGCAAAGCGGCTGTCAGGTCATGTGTCCAATATACTGCGTGGTAAGTCTAATTCCTGATTTGGATTGAACATGATTGGCTATTGTTCTGAGTGTGTCGAAGTAAATTTTGAGATTGTGATAGTAGTCATTCTGCGCATAGCAGGGGTATATAATCTTGTATGTTGGGCTATAATGTTTTTCTAAGTTATAAATTGTTCGAATTTGGAGTGTTGTTTGGATCAAAACTCTATACTACAATCTAGAAACTATTGCTTTCTTTAACTTTTTGCATGACTACAAAGCTGAAAACAATATCGTGTACATGCTTTAGTTGACAAACATGATGATGCTGATTGGAATGTCCAAATTAACATCATACTTTTCTGGCATATGTTGCATCTGAGTTTTTTTTTTTTGCATAGACGAATCGAACCTTCCCCTGGAAAGTAAATACAAGGATGATCATTCGTTGGGAAGTATCTTGGACTCTCCATGTTTGTCAAAAATGACAAATGCTGATCTATCATTACGGAGGAAAAATACTACCATAGAGAGGAAGCAGAAGTGGATTTTTAAGAAATCACAATCAGGCCGTTTTGGGAATCTCGTCAAAATGTGTGCCAACATGCTGGGTTCTGATGTTACCCTCAAAGTTTTTGGGAGATTAGGGCGTGAAACGGGTCTTAAAGAATATAATGCACTGATTAATGCATGTTTAGAGACTGCAAAGAATTCTACAGATGAAGATATTGTATTGGAGCAGATTTATAAGGCATATCAAATTTTGAAACTGCTAACGGAAGCAGGTTTTGGAATTGAAGAAGAAACATATGGGAAATTACTATTGTATTTAATCGATCTTGGTTCAGTTACGGAGTTCTTTTACTTCCATGATGTAATCAAAGCTCAGAATCTGACCCCACACCCACGCTTAGCTTATTACGAAATGTTACTGTGGGTGAGAGTGAATAATGAAACAAAAATTCAAGAACTTTGCAGTTCTGTTTTGTCCGATGATTCTGCAGAAAAATGGTCTCTGCAAGGTAATTTCCTGGTGTTATTTATCTCTACTGTTTTGCATTGCAATCATTAGGCCTTTTCTGCCCTTTCTGTTGGTCCGTCTAATCTTATATCGTTTTTTCTTCTCTGATATGTTATCGGGATCCCAATGGTTTAAACCTTCAAGTTCAACTACTTCTCAGCAGTATGCATTCCTTTTTATCCTCTAACTAAATTTTTTGTGCAGCTAAATGAAATTATGATCTTAAACCTGTAATATGCAACTATATCAATGTATTCACCGGGGTTCCAATGAATATTTTCCTCTTCTGAAAAATACTAAAATGGGCATCATTGAGTTTTAGAGCAGTTTATAGCCTTGCACCTCTAGTAGTTTCCTTTTGCATATTAACCTTATATGAATTAAACTTCTCGCGGAATCAAGAATATACCCATTGCATGGGATTCATAGGAGTCCTGGTTCATGTTTCAATATACTATAATCTCTAACCTTATTGTATCAACCATACTTCAGAATCCGTGTTACTGGCATTGTGTGAAAGTAATTGCGTAAAGGAGGTGTCTATGCTACTAGAGACTCTAGACGCAACTAAAGTTACAATTCCATCATTAGACCGCATTTTCAGGGCTTTGGGGAAGCTTCTCCTGGAATGTCAGGCGGAAGAACTTCTGGTAGCACTGAAAAAAAGAGGTTAGTGTACATTAGTTTGGTTCTTAAAGCATGTGTTTCCTGGTATGTCGGGCCGAAGAACTTCTGGTAGCACTAAAAACTAGTTTTCATTATCTGATTGCAAGCTTTTTCAAATTGATAAAAATTCTCATATTGTTCCAAGTTATTGAATTAGACGCTATATGTTTGTTGTCATTATGTTCCAAGTTATTGAAGTAGATGCTATATATTTAGTGCATGCAGAAGTGCGCCTTTAAGCATATTAGTGAAGGTACAAAGATGATAATATTCTTGAGGTGCAGGTACTGGAGCTGAAAACATCTCATGCTTCATTGCTGAATATGCAACTGGCCCACGACATCGTCCGGTAAGGATCTCCTGAATGCTACTGGTGATATCATAAGCCGTAATACAGGGTATTTCAGTCAAGTCTTCTTGTTATTAGGATAGGCGCATTCTTAGATATTCAGTTTCCTTAAACCAGACAAAATTATTTTATCATCTGGGCGAGAAACCCTAGTGAATCCATAGAACAGTGCATGCTATATACACATCTGAATGAGTTGTATGCTTTTTGTTTGTTTGACGTAATCACAACTATTCGTTGCAAATAATTCAATCACATGTCTACATAAGAACTCAGTACCCAAATCAGCTTACAAAGTTGATCATCGTACTATCAAGTAGTGTGCGGATTATCTCAGACTGTGCATTACTGTGTTATCTCCGAAATAGTTGGAACACAGGTTTACATGAGTTTTGGTGGTAGTTTTACCTTTAAGCAGTGTATTATTTTTCTATGTTTCAGATCATGAAGCAGCGTTAATTATAATGACTGTTAGGTACTCTCTTACTCACCTTCAAGGATTAACATTAGATTATATCCTGTCAAATTCAAATAGATTGGATCCAGACTTTCACGTGTATAAATAGATTTTGCTCATGCTCTGTTTTGGCATTTGAATGAGCTACAGTTACTTGTCAATTGTTAACAACTTCAGTATGGTGGTGGCGACAGTTTTTTGTAAGGAGTTTATATTTAAAGCAAAATCTCACTGTAGGGTGTGGGAATTGACCCCTAAGTTTTAGTGTAGTGGTTGTATTAATGAGATAATTCTGTTGTGGTGTTTTCTGGGTTGGATTTTCTGTAGCCTTACTGTGTCTCTTAATCTCTTTGAAATGATTTTATGGTACCGGATGCTACTAGCTTTGCTGGTCAAATATGTATAATTTCATTATGTATTGTGCTCCCTAATACCGAAATGAGACAGATTACCTTGAAACATTCACTCTTCTGATTACTATTTCGATTTTCAAGATAATTTTGAAGCATTATCTTCTCTAAATGTTTTTCATTTTCATTTCTTGTCGGGGAAAGATTGAAGATGTCATAATAAAATTCCAAGAATTGCATTCTAAATTGGACGTGCTACCAACTTCTGCACAATATGTGAAGCTCATTAGGTATTCTTGCGAACTCCTTGAGGTATGAACATAACGGTAATCTTGTTCTGCTAGTTGAATTATCCATCTATGGAAGAACTCCCAAGCCAAACTTTGTTGTTTTATCCGTGCCCTTATATTTCTTAGCTTGTTTCTTCTCCACTAAATGATTTTTTAGGTACACGAGGCACTAAATCTACTAGACCAAGGGCTCGAATCAGGTGTTCCTTTATCATTGGAGGCATTTCATTTAATATTGGATGCTTGTGATCAAAGTTGCGACTTTAATCTGGTATGTGAGTTTACCTTTGACTGGTTTATGGAAGTTGTTGCTTGACGATAAATTTTTAACATGGATTAAAAGCAGTATTTTGTCAAATATAATGAAGAGCCTACAAACCTTTTTTTTACTGCAAAGAAATCTTAGTCAAACTATTCTGAAGTATATCAGCAGATTTGACCTGGACTGAAGTTTGAACTTAACATGCTTCAGGGAGACGAGATGGACGGCTTGTATTGGTTCTTGTATAACTCAAGAATTTGTTGCTTCATTTGGATCTTGGATGATATGATTTATTTCAGTTCGTAGGCAGGACGTGGATTAACTAATATCTCATATGATTTTACTGTAATTTAAACTCACAGCAGCTCATAGATTTCAGGAAATTTTTTATGATTGCTTTCTGTTTGTAGGTGCATCAAGTTTTTCCGAAGATATCTAATCACAATCTGGAACCAAATAGTGAAACCTTCTGGAAAATGATATCTCTGTGTGTTAGGATGAAAGATGTAAGACTCTTGTTTCGGTGTACCTGCTCAAATTCAACCATAATGCTATGATCTTGCTATTACTGTAATCAGATGTGCTATTAATGTTTTCATGTGCATGCAGTTTGAAGGAGCATATCGGATGATTGAGGAGCTGCAGAGCATGGATTTGAAGCCAACAAGTGCCATGTACAACAGAATAATGTTGGGGTATTTCCGTGAGGTGTCTTGGTTTCCTGAATGCTTGACATTGTGTTTTTTCAGTCCTGCATTCCGTAGTAACTTGAACCAATGCTTGTTACAATGAATGATGACCTAGTTAGCCAGTATTAACATGGCACTTGGTTCAATGAATCTGTACGCTTCTTTTCATGCTCTGTTGCATTTTGTATTAAAGCCATTTATTTTATATTTATCAAATTTTAAACTTCAAGTTTCAGAGGCTAATACAAGATGGTTTTATGATTGAACCAAGAAGCTTGATTAATCATGTGAATGGATATATATATTACCATGATTGCTCACACCGTTGGAAAGACTATGCACAGGAGATCGAAAGCCACATGCTTTGGCAGAGCTCTGGCAACGAATTTTCTGATTTTTAATTAAGTACTACTGGAAAAAGTATAACGAAATTACTGTGGATAAATTTGTCGGAACTACGTCGAAGCATGTGGCTTTCAGTCTCCTGTATATAGTATTTCCAACTGTATGACCAATTTTCGTAATTAGTTTCCGAAATTAAAATGGAAGGTAACAGGGTATTTGAGAGGCTATATACACTCCACCATATATATATATATATAATTTTGAAATATATGTAGTCTTTTCTACGCTGGAACATTGTTTTTTGAGATACCGTATTTGTTTTGAAGTTGATGGATTCTGGGGAATCATGTGTCAGGCCATCTTTTTTACTGCCGTATATAATCACTTGGTTTAAAAGTTAATTTCTCCAACATTTTATTTTTTCTTTATAACTAGCAATGTTTGCTACAAATTAAGGGTACCTTGAACAACAGAATCCTTTGCTTCTTCCTATTAGTTATTCAAGATCAAAATTAGTCACAAGATGAATTCAGGTATAAGTTATTTGCATTAGCAAATATAATGCTCTATTGTGGCCTTGTATAATGCATTATGGAACAGCAATAGAATTGTAAGGTCAAGTGTTTTACTTCATCTCCACATCCTTTGGTATGCATGAAGTTTTTTTCCCTGATTTTTTCTTGTGCTTTCGCTCCTGATCGATTTCATGCCAGTTTTCTCATCTTTGAACTGTGACCTCCCTTGCATCACAGGATTGAAAGTCACAAGCCTCCTTTGCTGGCTTCTATTATTTTACCTTTTCATGTCATTGGCTTGCAGAAAAACACTGTAGCTGCTATGAACACTCTCAAACAAATGGAAGATGCCGATGTGAAACCTGACTCTTTGACTTACAGTCATCTTATCAACTACAGCCAAAGCGGGAAGGATATAATTAAGGTCCTGTCTAAAACTTTGGATTAATAATTAGACCAGTACAACGTGTCATTGATGGGATAGAGTGCATCTGGGATGTCTTTTATTATCTAATATAGGGCTTTATTCAAAAATGAGAACTGGATACTGGTACGTTTTTTTATGATACTCCTGCAGTTTTGCTTGCAAAATATGATCTTTTTTATGTTACCGTGGCGCATCATCTAGGGCTTGCGCCTTTTGTTGGATGTGGTGTTCTTATCCATTGAAGTCATAGCATTTGCGGATATAGACTCCAATTATAACACCCGATCTAATAAAAACCAAGTAAATTTTTAAACATGCCAGGCTCAGAGTTCTGTCATAAGATTAATTCTTACTGTTCTCGATTATAATTGCCAGTTCGCTCATCGTTTTCCTACATGAGAGAAAAAAAACATGTCAGTGATAATTCTCTGCTACTTTTTTGCATGATTCCTAGCTCCATTGCACCTCGTTCATACTTTCTGAGTGCTATCTGATTACCTGCATGTAGTTTCATGATGATATGATTAAATCAAGAGTTGAACCGACAAAGCATGTTTTTATGGCTCTCATAAATGCATACGCATCCCATGGAGAAATCGAAAAGGCTAAGCAGGTATGCCTTGTATCCTTTCCTGTTTCAGCTTCAGCTGCTGTTTTCTATATGAAAACTGTCCTTGAGATCGTGTTGGCCTCGGAAATGATGTTTAAGCAATTGAAGTCAAATTGTGGAGGGGCAAAATCCCCTTATTATGTTGTATGATCATAATTCTTCTATATATGCAGGTGATCCTTGACACAAGAATACCCGGCAAGGACGTAAATGAAATAAAAAATGCACTTATTGGTGCCCTTGCCTCAAATGGGCAACCGTCTGCTGCCCTTGAGATGTATGAAGAGATCAAAGGATCTAAATGCTATCTAGATTCAAAAGCTATCAGATGTCTTATTGTAAGTTACTGCTGATTGTTTGAGAATTTAAATAGCCTTTTCAATTGTGTGCTAAATATTTATGATATCAAAATATTACAGGAGCATTTGGCATCTGATGATAGATTGGACAAATCGCTTCAATTACTCAACGAAGTAAATGATCCTTACTGGGTTGACGCGTGTTTCAGCATAATTTCACATTGTGTTCTAAGCGAGAATTTGAGGTTGATGCTTCGTTGCTTCTCTTCATGGCTATTTTTAACACAAACTTGTTTGCTGATTGATATAGTTGTTTTAGATGCGCCGTTGAATTACTCAAGCAATTGAAGTGTAAGTTCACCCATGACGAAGTTGCCATCCAAGTGATGTTTGATGAGGTATTGATGTTGTATGCTCCAGTTTCCTATAGAACTATTAGTTATAACTTATAAGCCCTGATCTAATTTAGTGTTTTGGCTGATCAGTAAGAACCCATGTTTAACGGAAGGAATTCAATAACCACTTGAAGCTCCATGAATAAGAGATCAAATAACTTCTTTTGCTTGCTCTCTAGTCAATAGCTGAATTTATAGGTCGAAGATGAAATGTGCTCAAAATGAATTAACTTCTTTGCCAGTAAATCTGCTTATCAGCATAAAACAAAACTACTCCTGAACCTATGTCAAATTTGGCTCTGTTTGACTTCATTCCCGCTGTTAATCCATAGCTTATCCTTGTTGTGCCATCGATTCTTTGAGGAGTATAACATTTCCCCAAGCGTCTAGTAGAGGATAGATCCTATGCATCGTATACTATCTTCCACGTCCATCTGCATCTAAACATCTAAACAATCAACTGTGGCGTGGGCTAGCCAATTGTTTTAATCTCCATTTCATCATGAACAATCATGATTACCAGATTATTTTTCCTTGCAATCCCGCTTCTATTATGCATGATCTTCATTTAGCCGAAATTGCTGTTGATGTTAAGTTACACTTCGTATGTGCTTTTGGAACTCGTATAACTGCTCTTACTGTGATAACTTGTAGAAAGGCCTTGTTTGCTTCAAACTTAGTTGAGAATTCTAATTGAACTCCTGTAGTTCAAGTGGTACAGTTGGATACTTGTATAGCCGAGGACCAGGGCTTCATACCCTGGAGCTGCAAAACCATCTATATAAAAATTAAAATAGATAAGCGGAAAAATCTATAAGGCCTCAAAAATGGATTTGAGAAGAACCAATAGCTACTGATTACAAAATATATGGATCTAGTTCATAATTGACCACCAATGTTGTATACTTTGTGCTTAACTGTAGACTATCGGTGGTTCTCACCCTAAATACGTTTTTCTTCAGATTATATAATAAAATATACCCAACTTCGATATAAAGTTCTTACCTCTCTTGCCGTGTAGGTATTTTGTATTTATGCCAAGAATGAACCAACAGACGTGCATTTTGGCCTTGATTTACTTGAGGCTGTCAGAGTAGAAGTTGGTCTTGGCCCTTCACGCAAAACTCTTGATTTTCTCCTCAGTGCCTGTGCTACTGCAAAGGATTCTAACAGTGCCTTTGTGATTTGGAAAGAGTATAAGGCAGCTGATCTTCCTTATAATATTTTAAGTTATTTAAGGTAATTCATTTTTTTCTTGTTCTTATTGACTATTTTAATTTCTTGAGTGCGTAGAGAGCTTTCTGTGACTGGGAGCATAGCCGTTCAGTGTCCAATTAAAGTTTTCCCAAGTATCTTATTTTATATCACTGAGAAATATCGAAAAGATGTGGGTACGCTCGTCTGTTTTCCCAAGTCAAATCCTACGTAATTTTGCCTTTAAGGACCTTCTTGTTTCGGCATGCCAGGCTACAATATTCGCTCATTCGTCCTCTGTGGAATATGCTTATGCAGGATGTATCAGGCTCTTTTGGCTTCAGGTCCAGGGGTTAAAAAATCTGCAGAGAATATTTGGATGCATATACCGAAAAATGATCGTCATGTTCGATATGTCATCAAAGCGTGCAAAGCAGCATATGGATCTGAGTATAATGTGAGGTTGGAGAAGGATAAGAAGAACAGTGCACTGGCGGCAACACTGGAGATATTAGGCGGACTGGAAACCGAAACCGCCGAAGCCAAAACCAACCAATGAAAAAAGGCAAGACTCTGTTTCATTTGTTTCCTTTTAAATATGTAGTGAAATGGTCCCTCATAACTGTGTTTATTTATATAATCTTTCTTCTCCCAACTTAAAAGGAACTAGCAACAAGGGCAGTGCGCCTTCGCCTGCTGCTGCTGGAGCCTCTCTCTCATTCGGAGTGTCTTGTTACACAGCAGCCTTCACCATCATCAAGCCTCAGTACGCGTACCCTCGAGAGGCACTTCTGCCTCTTTGGCAGTAGCGCCGTGGCCCCATCGCCCCCGCCAGTTTCTCCAGAAGATTCATTATCGCATACCCTTTGGGCTTATCCAGCGGAATGTGCTTGGCTTCGTCATTTTACAGCCCATCTCCAAAGTTTAGCGTCCGTGGGTGGCTTGAAGAGGCCCTTTTTTAGCTTTTCATATCGGCAAATTATGGCTCCTCTTTGCACTGGGCAAATTTCTCAGCACTGATGCTAGCTAGTCTATGGCTGGAGTATAAGGCACACATACAAGTATGTAGTAGATCATTGATTCTCAAATTCGTGGCTGTATAAAAACGTGGCAATGAGGTTGAAGTTTGTAATTATTAATCATCAAATGTTTCATAACTTCAATTTCTGGAATACCCAAGTTATTATTATCTGTTTGCTCCGTATAAAATTAGTGTTCGGGAAAGCGCTATGCGGATGCGGATCCTGGACGGTCAGGGGTCGTTCAGTGCCTAAGTGGTTTAGGCGTCCTTCTAAACGGTCTTTTAAGGGGCCTAAGTGGTAATTTGGGCAAGGCGAAGGGTGACATCTTAGCATCTAGGTGGTGCCTAAGCGGTCTAGGCGACCTATTTCTCGAATAGAGTATAAAACTCATAATTAATATATACATTTAAGAGAAGTAACTTAACCAGAAAAAATCGTCAACGATATTTTTATTTTTTGATAATGTAGGGAATCATATTGTGGTAGTTAAACTAATGTCCTACCGTAATAGTCTGCAAAACGGTAGGGATATAAGTCACACCTGTCAAGCCATATGTGGCAGATTCATGTCATAAAGAGATTTGAATCAATTAACTTTGAGTGCAATTGGTACTCACAAAACTGTTAGGCCAATTCGAGAGCAGCTATGAGACACCACTTTATTGCACCTTGTGTGTGTGCTCATCAACCAAGCGGTGCAAAATAGGTGCTATAAAGTGATGCCTGGTATCAAAATTCTATATATTTGACAATTGTTTTAACGATATGATTGTGTATGCGAAATATAATGTCCGATTAATGGCGGGGTGCAGTTTCACAAGTTGTAATTAATAATAGATTTATTGTTCGCTGAATGTAAAATTTTCCAATTATATTTAGTTCTAAATATTAGAAGCCTATGTATGCTCTATCGGTTGAGATCGTTCTATGTGGTTCTATCCCTTACTCCACGGATCTTCCAATCTTTCATTTTTCTTTTTTCTAAATACATTTGAAGCCTAGAAGGCCGGGAAGCTAGAAAAAAAACAGAAAGATAGGCCCTTTTTAGGATGGATCAAACAGATTACAGATGCATCACTGGGTCTAGCCGTAGATTCCGATAACATCGCTTCAAATTGAGTCGCAGAGTTCCCATGAAGCGTCAATTCCATTTCAATGAAACTGCTAATAGTCCGAGAATGGGACTCAGATAGCGGATGAATGCTTTCTGAGGCGTAGGGATGACAATGGGGCGGGACG
>JAOYMZ010075984.1:0-11800 GCA_025802335.1 Pinguicula primuliflora | reverse complement strand
ACCAAGGGCAATCTCCATCCGTCGTCTCCAAATCGAATAGTTCTTATTGTCGAGAACTTCTGCAAGCTTTATATCACATTGATTCCCATGTTTTGCGCTCGGCTCCTTCACAACTAACGAACTGTTCTTTTCTTGCAAGTCCTCTGCGAGTTGCTCGCCGAGGACTTTCACCGCCTCCGCGATGGCAGCCGCTGTTTCCGACATTGCACTATCACACACTCCTTCCTAATGGTAGATGACGATACCGGGATTCGTCCCCTGCTCCCATACCATGAAGGCACGAAAAGAAACACAAAACACACGAATTACGTGGTTCGGCAAAAGCTTACATCCACGGGAGAAATCTTGCCACTGTTTTTATTCTCCTTTTTTCATTCTTCTATCTTTACATGTTTTTTTGAATCGATCAACATATAGATCAACACATATAGGAATCTCGGGGATAAGGTATTAAATGTTTTGGGGGCTCAATGTAGTTTTTGTGGCTCATGGCATTAGCCCCATCTTTTTGACTTCTAACAATGTTTCCCTATGCCTAAATAAGATTACTCATGTTTTTTGCATTTGGGTTTTTTTGCTTTAACTCTTGTGCTTTGTCTAACTGCCTTTGGGCCAGATGTTAGAGTGAGTTGATTGGTTAAGCTTTCTGTTTGTTCCTTGCTCTCAGCTACCTTTTCAGACGTTTGATTGTTAATTGTTTCTTCCCCCTCAGATTCCGAATCTTCACTAGATTGCCATTGTTTCGATTCTATAAAAGGTTCTTCTGAGGCCCCTTTGCTTTCTAGATATTTCAGAAAGTTGATATCTGCATTTTCATCCATTTTAGGAAGTTCTGCATACAATTCCATGTTTGCACAGCGTTCAGTTGAGAAATTTTATGGTCCAGAATGTTAGCAACACTTGAATGGTCAGGATTACAATCCTCGACCTAATATCATTAATCTGGTCCTAACATTCTGGACGGGAAAATTAGACAGGTTCAGTTGGGCATTCTTTTATGATTGCATCTTCTCTATCATGGTACTCGTACTTTTAATTAATCTCAGTTGTCTTCTATCTACCTGACTTGCAGAATTATCAAACTTGTCCTGCCCTTGTGAATTATGAGAGTTCTCTTGGATATCGCCTCCTAAGTCTCTGTCTTTAATTGGATCTACCTTATGTGACGGGGGGATATTATGATTAAGAGAGAAATTTATATCCTGCTGTTCCTCCTCTAGTCTAATGATATCATTTACCTGGTTGTGATTATCTTGTACCTGATTTAAGATATTAAAATCAACTTGCTCATCAAATGTAGAACGAACAAACTCTAAGGCTGCATTTTCACCGCAGATACTGATGAAATCTTCAAATGAATCGTCAGATATCTTTAGATAAATCAATTATGTTCCCTGATTTTATTACCTGATTGTTCGGTCGTCTACCTTTAAACAGCCCTTCAGTATTATGTTCCCTAGTATCATCCTTTCCTTTACCTGATTCATTAGAATTGGTTCCTGGGATTAAAATTGAAGGGGTACTTAACTGTACGGTGTGTTTACAAGAGCTTATACTTTTGCAGAAGGACTTTTGAATGGAGAAAGTTAAAAAAATGAGCTTTGTAGAGAAGTTTGTATGTATTTGCAAAAAAAACTGTCCTTGAAAAAGTTAAAATTGTAGTGTTTGCAAATATTTTGTTGAAAGCAACTTCTGAGTAATTATGTCCTATTTTTGGGTTATGTATTTGTGGACAAGGATAATTATGTCATATTTGAAGTTTGAGCTAATTTCAAAATTGTCACTGCAAAAAGTCATTCAAAAAGTCATTCAAAAGTCACCCCAACCTAACTTTTGACTTTTGGACTTTTTTTAACTTTTTTGTAGACAAACAGAAGTAGAAGCTCTGTAACCAAACACTCAAAAAATTGCTTTTGCTGTAGAAAAGTTAAAATCTCCTGCAGAAAAGCTCCTGCAAACACCCCCTTAATCAACTGTTTCGGTTTCATTTGCAGGTATGGAGAAAAATATCTGAAACCTGGGGAATTAGGCTAACGTTAACCTTCCAAGTGCTGGGGTGGGGACATCAATCTGAACCTTAGGACCTTGACATACGTTATCTATATGCTGATTAAACATAACCAAATTATTCTCATAAAGGGCGGGATTTGGGGGAACAGGAGTTGCAATAAAATTGGAATTTAGTTGTGTACCTTTCCCTGATGTAACTTCGTATTTCTTTGGTGCTTCTGAGCTTGTCCTTTGTGCTATATGAGATTTGTTCCATGTAACTGTCGTCCATGTTGATGCACTAGGACCTATTTGTTGAGATTCACCAGATTCAATTCACAAAATGTATGCCTTGCTCCGTTTATGTGAAATTGGTTGCAGGGGTATTCTTGGGCATCCACGATTTTATCAGTCGAATACGCATCTTACCAGTTCATGGCCAGCTCAGATGGATTCGGGTCGAACTTGTCTAGTTAATCACAACCGTTAGATTAGCCTCACCGAGTTGTATAAATAGGAGATGCAGTTGCTATATAATTATTCCGATTATATTTGTCTTCTTCTTTCGATTCAATGAGAATGAAGCAGTTTATTTACTCTTTGTTCTTCAATTAGCAAAGTGATAATCCACATTCAAGCACTGGATTTTTACATGGTATCAGAGCGAGGTTAGATCAATCGCTTGCTGTGAAAACATTCCTGTTTCTACACAGAGAATGATGATCGTTGAGAAGGAAACCGGAGAGAGATCGGGAATTGTTGAATTTGATGGATCCACCGTCAATCCGCATGATAATCCACAGATGTCTCTTGTGACAGGGCAACTGACTGAGTTGAATTACCTTACCTGGTATCAATCGATGCTGATTTCCTTGGAGGCGAAAGGAAAGTTGCACTATATTGATGGATCTGTGGATGAACCAACCGCTGGAACTGTGGAGCATATGAAATGGAGAAGAGGCGATCGGATGGTGACTGCGTGGATTGTGGCCTCAATGATGAAAGAATTGAAAAACGGCTTCATGTTTGCGTCGTCTTCCGCAAACAGACTTTGGACGGTTCTGGAAGAGCGCTTTGGAGGTTACAGTGAACCGATGATCTATCGGCTGCGTTGGGAGATTGCTTCTGTGAAACAAGGTTCAGATAGCATTACACAATACTATAATCCACTGTCTGCGCTCTATTATGAGCTTAGTTGCATGGCACCAGTTCCCGTGTGTAGTTGTGGTGCATCCAAGAAAATCAATGATTTAGTGGCTCGTGGTCAGTTAACACAATTTCTGATGGGCCTCAAATCGAGCTACAACAATGTGACTGATCAAATTCTAAACTCTGATCCGCTGCCGAATTGTGACAAAGCGTATGCAATGATTCAAAAGATTGAGAGCAAAAGAGGAATCCAGATCAATTATGCTTCTGCGCCTGATTTCTCTGGTCCAGTAGCACATGCTGTTGTTCACTATGGTTAGAAGAACTCAAGGGAAGGAGATCTCAGTGTCAAACCGAACCATCGCATGAGCAGAGAAGAGTACAGGGCCTGGAAAGGAAATAGAAGATGCAACCATTGTCATGCCAAAGGGCACACGATTGACTCATGCTTCAAGCTTCATGGTCCGAAGAACTGGTATGTAAAGATGTATGGCACTAAATCTTCCACTAATCAATTTGCTCACACAGTGCAGACTAGTCCTTTGGATGCTGATCAAGCAGGTCCATCGGCTGCACATGACTGGACTAGTGTCATTACCGAAGCAGTCAGAGCTGAAATGGAGAAAATATCGAAGGGAATGGAGGTTGCTGAGAGCAACTTTGCTCATTTTGGACAGGAATATGCAGGTACAGTTTTTAACTTCTCCCTTAATGTGTTAGATGGTGTTAAATCTGGAACCTGGATCATAGATACTGGGGCATCTTTGCATATGTGTTTTGACTTAAAGCAGTTTGATGATTATATGCCCGTGAGTGGCAATGCTCTGGTGACCCAACCAGATGGAAGCACCCAATATATACGGAACATAGGATCTGTTGTCCTTAATGATGTGCTAAAGATTCATGGTGTATTGCATCTCCCTAAGTTCCAGTACAACATACTTTTAGTTAGTAAACTCATTCATTCAGCAAATGCACAACTCATATTTCTCCCTGAAATCTGGTGATACAGGATCGAAAAACTAATCAGTTGCTCGGTACTGGGCATGCTCATCATGGCCTCTACATCCTTGACTATTTCCCTCCTCATCCTGATGCCACATCCAAACTTGTTTCAACCATTTCTACTTCCCTGCAATCTGCTATTGCGCAACTCCAGCTCTGGACAAGATTAGTCTCTAGAGAATCTATTCTGCCTTGTGTAGCTGGTTTTCTTTCAAAAGCTGTTGTTGATTTTCATGTATGGCATAAGCGTTTAGGTCATGCCTCCACCGATGTACTCAAACATCTTACCTTCATCAAGTTGAATAAGAGTAATCGGGTTTTAGCCCAACCTTGTGATACATGTCATTTTTCAAAGCAACATCGCTTGCCTTTTCCTATAAGCGCTAGCCGTGCTGCCAACATATTTGAACTGATACACATTGATCTATGGGGGCCCTATAAGACAGCCTCCTTAACCGGTGCACATTATTTTCTCACAGTTGTAGATGATTACAGTAGGGGACTTTGGGTGTACCTTGTGACTGATAAAACTCATGTTCAAAGGCTTCTCCGGGAATTTATCTTGTTAGTTAGCAATTAGTATCAGTCCTCTGTCAAGACAGTCCGTTCAGACAGTGGATCTGAATTTCTGAACCACACCAGTTCATCCTTGTTCAAAGATCATGGAATTATCCACCAAACAACCTGTCCATATTCTCCTCAATCTAATGGGGTAGTGGAAACACGCCATAAACATTTGTTGGAAATAGCTTGGGGTCTCTTGTTTAAGTCATCCTTACCTGTTAAGTTTTGGGGGAGGCTTTGTTAACACCAGCTTACATCATTAACAAACTTCCATTAGTTGTTTTGTGGTGGAAAACACCAAGTGAGCTACTCTCTGGCCAAGTGCATTCCTATGAACATTTAAGAGTCTTCGAGTGTCTTTGCTTTGCAGCTATCACCACTCCTCATAAGGACAAATTCGTAGCCCATTCAGTGAAAGGGGTATTTCTTGGATATAGTTCATCTCAAAAAGCTTATCGAGTCTATGATTTGCATACTCACAATGTGTTTTCTTCCTGGGACTTAATATTCTATAAGCATATTTTCCTTTTGCATCTTCCAAGTCATCATCTACTGGGGTTGTCCATCCTGCACCTGTGTCGATTTTCACTGATGCTGTATATCCTTTGTCTATGCCTGTAGTTCCTACTGTCGTGCCTGAAATCAGTACTCATATAACACCAGAGATTCACCCTCACATAGACACCTCATCCTCTACTTCACTGTTAGACTTACCAGAAATTTCAGTCCCTCCTTCTGAACTTGATGATTCTGTGGATCCATCACAGATTCAGGTTGAGCTACCCAATGACCAAAATCCGATTACTGCACTCCCTATAAGGAGAAGTAGTAGATACAGCTAAGTTTCCACCAAACTTACAGATTTTGTATGTGATTATCTGCCTCAAAACCGTCACTCTTCCACCGCAACACTAGCTATCACCAGTAAAGCAACTTCACCTCACACATTCCCATTCGTTCTTTCTCCATGTCTAGCTCCCTCTGCTGTGTCATTCTTGACCACTATCACTCATGAACCTGAACCATCCACTTACCAAAAAGCCAAATATTTCCCACAATGGGTTGATGCAATGCAACATGAATTAGAGGCTTTAGAAAAAAAACTAGACTTGGACATTGACTTCTCTGCCTCCAGGCTGTCGCACAATTGGATGTAAGTGGCTTTATAAACTAAAACTGAACCCTGATGGTACAGTAGCTTGATATAAAGCCCGATTGGTTGCCAAGGGCTATGATCAGATTGAAGGGATAGATTTCTTTGACAGTTTCAGTCCGGTGGCTAAAGTTTCCACTGTCCGAATATTTCTGGCCATTGCAAGTGCACGCGGCTGGTCTTTATATCAGTTAGATGTTAATAATGCCTTTTTACATGGAACTCTCGATGAAGATATCTATATGGACACTCCCCCTGGATATTCTGCTGCTCAAGCGGGGCAAGTATGTAAGTTGCAGCGATCCCTATATGGCTTGAAACAAGCTTCTCGACAGTGGAACAAAGCTATTACAGAGCATCTTCTCCACCTTGGTTTTAGCCAGTCAAGTGCAGATAGCTGCTTGTTCACTCGTCGAGATGGTTCCTCTTTTGTCGCACTACTACTTTACGTTGATGATGTTCTTATGACAGGAAGCGATTTAGCTGAACTCACAGCAATCCGTGACAACCTGAATGTGACCTTTTCTGTCAAGGATCTCGGGCATGCAAAATACTATCTTGGTCTCGAACTTCTGTGGGCACCAGATGGTTTATATGTGAATCAACGTAAATATGCCTTAGATATCATTACTGATCTTGGATTGCTGGATGCCAAAGCCACAGTTACTCCATTGCCTCCTGGATTGAAGTTAACTGAAGCTGATGGTGAGCTCTTATTAGATGCTGAGGCCTCTCACAGACTTGTTGGCAGATTGCTATATCTCGAATTCACTCGCCTCGACATCACCTACACCGTGCAACAGGTTAACCAGTTCATGCAACATCCTCGTTCCTCTCATTGGGATGCTGCCATCCACATTGTACGCTATTTAAAGGGTTGTCCATCTCGTGGCTTGTTCTATCCTACCCAGTCTTCATTGAGTCTCACCGCTTACTCGGATGCGGACTAGGGAACTTGTCCGGATACTAGATGCTCATTAACTAGTTACTGCATTTTCCTTAGAGGTGCACCAGTTGCTTGGAAGTGTAAGAAACAAACAACCGTTTCACGTTCTTCGGCTGAGTCCAAATACAGAAGCTTGGCTGCCACTGTCTGTGAGCTCTTGTGGGTCAGTTACGTTCTGCGAGATTTGGAGCTCCCTATCCAGCTCCCTATTCCTCTTTTCTGTGACAACAATGCAGCACTCCACATTACCAAAAATTTGGTATTTCATGAGCATACCAAACATCTAGATATTGATTGTCATATAGTGCGTGATTAGTTCAAGGCCGGGTTTTTGGAACCTTTGCATATTTCCAGTTCAGATCAAGTTGCTGATTTGTTTACTAAGTCCCTTGCCCTGGGACCTTTTGCCTATTTAAACATCAAGCTGGACCTTCGTGATCCACATCAAGCTCCACCTTGAGGGGGGATGTTGAGATTCACCAGATTCAATTCACAAAATGTATGCTTTGCGCTGTTTCTGTGAAATTGGTTGCAGGGGTATTCTTGGGCATCCACGATTTTATCAATCGAATACGCGTCTTACCAATTCATGGCCAGCTCAGATGGATCCGAGTCGAACTTGTCTAGTTAATCACAACCGTTAGATTAGCCTCACCGAGTTCTATAAATAGGAGATGCAGTTGCTGTATAATTATTCTGATTGTATTTTTCTTCTTCTTTCAATTCAATGAGAATGAAGCAGTTTATTTACTCTTTGTTCTTCAATTAGCAAAGTGATAATCCAGATTCATGCACTGGATTTTTACACATCTTCCAGCTGTTGGTTGGATATTTAACTCTGGGATCATTGTTCATCGGTTGATTATCCTTCATTTTATTTATGTCACCCGTAGGAAGATCTAGGTTGTCCCTTGAGTTTTATTTTGCAACTGTGGATGCGTTACCTGTTGCCATCTACAACGACCTTTCAGAAAAATCAACACGCTAGAAGGTGGTGATTTAACATTACTCTGAAAATTTGCAGACCATTTGAATAGCCTCATGGGAAATCCTCTAATAGACCAGGTTTCCCTCATCCACATCCCATTTTTATCTTCCTCGCTATCAAACCTTATTAGAATATGCTTGTGATCTAGTAGCCCTACTTAGAAGGAACATCTCAGCCCAATACCTGTAATGATCCCTGGAATGTCCTTGGTGGTGGCCGCCCATGAGAAAACATTCCTATCAGTGCATTTCTGAACATGATACTAAGTTCGTCAATTTCTTCATCCTTGAATTCGATTGTATTGTTTGTTTACTAGTTTAGGGCCCGACTGAGATAACCGGGATTACCACGTGTAGTCGAGCTCGTACCGTCAGGCATGGTTAGAACCTGAATTACAGTATAGTTGGAGCACATACGACTCTTCCGGGATAACCACGACTGTCGTGGTCTTGATGTTTGGTTGGTTGTTTAATAGTTTAGGGCCCAGCTGCTTTATCCGGGTTTACCACGTATGTTGCATTCTTAACATGATAGTTGGAGCACGAATGTCTCTTTCGGAATATCCATGATGGGTCATGGTCTTGTCGATTGCATTGTTTATTTACTAGTTTAGGGTCCGACTGAGGTAACCGGGATTACCACGTATAGTCGAGCTCGTACCGTCAGACATGGATAAGAACCATGGATTACAGGATTGTTGGAGCACAAATGACTCTTCCAAAATAACCACGACTGGTCGTGATCTTATTGATTGCTTTGTTTGTTTAATAGTTTAGGGCCCGACTGCATTATCAGGGTTTACCATGTATGTTGTGCTTATTATAGGATAGTTGAAGCACGAATGACTATTCCGGGATAACCACGATTGGTAACGGTCTTGTCGATTGCTTTGTTTGTTTTATAGTTTGGGGCCCGACTGCATTATTTGAGTTTACCACGTGTAGTCGCGTGCGTACCGTCAGCCGTGAATAGAACAACCACGGATGCTGTTCTTATTACAAGATAGCTATGCACGGAAGCTTCTTCCGGGATAAACATGATGGGTCGGGGTCGTGTCGAATGCTTTGTTTGGTGCACGAATGTTGTTTTCGAGAAGTCGGGATTGTATCGACTGCTGTGCTTATTCCACCTTGTCGATTCGTATGAAAAAGTAAAACATGAAAAGACGTGATGTATGTATTAATAATACAGAGCTCATCCTCTCAATTTTTCATCTTGTTACTGAACTTACAAAAATATAAATGTCGAATTGACAACGACACGAAGTCTCCCTCACTCCCGTGCATGTCGATGTTGTAGCCTCCCCTACTCCCACGCACGCCGACGTTGCAGCTACCCCTACTGCTGTGCAAGCAGTCGTTGCAGCCGCCCTTACTCCCACACACGTGAAAGCCGGTGTCCCCACTCCATCTTCAGTCGTCATTGCCTTGGATGAAGACGATGAAAAGGGCGTTGAGGAGGAGGATGAAGACGATGAGGAGGAGGAGGATCTGGATGATGATGAAGATGATGATTATGATGACGACAATGACGGAGATGAAGATTATGATGAAGACGACGACGGCAAAGTTGACAAAGAGGACGACGACAAAAATGAGAACTCCAATGAAGGTGATGAAAACATTGATGAGCTATCCACCGAATACTCCGATTCACCCAATGATTTATGGAGAGTGCGGTCCTCGCATTCACGGATTTCAAGGACGAGTCCAACACCATCACCACCGCCTACACCGGATTCATGGATGAGTCCGGCCAGTCATGGTAGTCAATTTTGGTAACAAACATCTTTAACATGGGAAGATTTTGTAAATTACGGATAGTTGTATGATTATGGATGATCTTTTACTTCCAAAAAATTTGGAATCCTATAAAATAGAGTCATTATCATCTGCAAAAAATAGAAAACAGAACATCGTATGTAAATGTGGGAAAATCAGAGAGTCGGGTATCATGACGAAATTGGACGTGCTAAGACCGAATGAATGAATGACGACTAGTCGTGTGAGACACGAAACTATCCATTCACTTTCACGTTCTCATTCTTATAATGTAATGAAGCGATCATACTGTAAATACAATACAAAAGTTTAAATTTCACAAGAAAATGCATGACTCATCTCGCGATTGTAACGATAGTGCCATAAATCAGCTAGAACTCGGAGTCAAACGTACCTTCAACAAATAAACCAGCTTAAAATGCACCCCTTTCATGCAGGGCCCGGCGATGATCTCTGTATCTTACTCTCTGAATATATTTTCGGACCCGTCGTTGAGCCGGAAAGGGTGAAGAAATGGAAAAATGAAATCGAAAAAAATGCAGGTTTTCGATTTCCCGATCACCGTATTTCCATACGGTCGTAGATGAGTGTGGTTAAGCTAACTGGGTATTTAGTAGTAATTGTTAGTTGTAAACTAAAATATATTCGATTTTTGATTTATTTTTAAAGATGAAGGTTACATTTGCAATTCTTTTTTTTAAATGTTACTTTTCAAAAACAGATTTCTCATAAGGTTACTCTTGTGAATGCCCCCAAGGCGACTTCTCATATGATTTTGATTGAAGCTGACCTTGTGGAGTAAATAACAAAGCGAAAGACTAATTCAGTTGATTTGGTTTCATCATATCTTGTCCCGACGGCATCGGCACCACCGTAGGAGCGGTGTTCATTTGGGGCTACCCTATTGCAGAAGTGTCGCCGTTGAAGTAACGATTGGATTTCTGTAATGGGAAGATTTTTAAGGAACGACAGAGGAGCTTTTATTATCCACATTATACTAACTAAATGATTATGATCCTCAAGGTAATATGGACCGTTGTATTTACAACACTTAAGGCTTGTTTTGCGTAAAATTACTATTACTTTTTCTAATAGTTCTACTACTACTATTTTTTTGTTATTTTTGAAACTGTTTTGCGCAAGTATTTAAAAATAATCTTTTAAAATTTTATTTTAATTAATATAACAAACTTAACATTAAATTACTAAAATACCCTTCATCTATTTAATAAAAATATATTAGTTAAGGTTAATTTGGTTATAAAAAATATTTATATTTGAATATGATTACAAAAATGTCATGTTTATTTTTAAGAACGAAAAAAAGCATCTCATGAGGTGCTTATTTTTAAGAAGATAAAGGTTATAAAAAAAGAACAAACATTAGTACTTGTACTACGCAAAATACTCATTTTATTTTAAATTATGCTTATAAGCACAATTTGAATCATAAGCACCTCACGCAAAACAGACATTTATTATTGCTTTTATTTAATTCAACGGTGCAGATTATCCAATCTGAACGATGATTATTTAGTCTAGATACAATAGTCTGGATAAGAAGATTTTCCTAAGGGAGAGTCCTAGAATTCGCACATAGTCTGTGTTAGAGAGGTCAGAGCCTAATGCAATTGTTGGTTTTCAATTTTTATATAAAATATACATGTTCTGTATGTTAACATGTGTGGGCCTAAGCATTTTGATCATCCGGTATATATATATATATTTAGTCTCACACAGTCAAGTGATGAACAATATGGTAGATCCTATTACGTTATGATTGATTATTTAGTTGGACCGTAAATGGTTCTTTAGTGGATGTGTAAAATGTAAAAAATTGTTTCTCTTATAAAGATTAAATTTTATTTTTTATATTGATTGGCCGTATTGAATAAAATCTGTTGGGCCTAAAACTCAAACCCAACATAAGTATTAATGGGAAGTTCACTTGACTTATTCACGACTTGTTTCTTTCTCTCTCTATATGGATCAATTAAAAAAATAAATATAAGAAAGTAATAAGAGCTTTAAGAAAGCTCCTAGAAAATTGGAAAGAAAGGTGTGAGACTTTGCATCAAGTGGATGATCTTCTCATTCCTCAAAGATCTCTGAAGATACGGATCCAGGTACACATTCTGATGTGTAGTCTGTAACGTTTTGATGTTTTGAGGACTTGTAACGTTTTGAGGATTTGTAATGGAAGACACAAGGTTTACGTGGTTCGG
>JAOYMZ010075973.1:0-11100 GCA_025802335.1 Pinguicula primuliflora | reverse complement strand
CATCGAGACCTCATGAAACAATGCCCAACTTGGGCCAAACACTTCCATGGGCCCCCCCACCAATGAGTACAACACTCCGGACTCTCCTTCGGAAATAAACTCGGGTCTTAGACCGTCCGCTCCGATACCATGTTAGAAAACTGACCCGGACTCTCTCTGGGTTCCGACCTCATGTGCGCAAGTGCGTGTGTGGGCTAATATAATTAGGAAGGTGAATAATTCTCATTAAAAATATAAGATTATAATGATGGATTGTAAATCACAATCCTATTTATATTAGTATATTAAAATTTGAATCTGGAACAACTTCACCATAACGAATTCTCCATCTCGTGTTGACTAACAACACTACTTCCCAACTAAAACTAACTTTCGAGACTAAGTCCAAGAGAAGTGAATATGGACGGACTTCTTGTGATCGTGCCTTCAACTGTGACCATTTCATCCACAAGTTCCCAGAAAAAGTATTCAAATTTTATTGGGATTGGGATCCACCTTTTATTTTTCTTACGTTGAATATGGGTGACCAGAAATTCAACTGGATTCCGGGATGATCTCGAAATCAATAACGAATTTTGATTATGCGATATGATTCACCTCCAAAAACAAAAAACTAAGTTTTGATTCAACTCTACAGGCATACAAGTCAAATAGGAATTATTATGAGAGTGATAATTATGTGTTCAAAAAAATATTTTACGGGGTACAAAAAATTACCTTGGAATTCTGATTTGCATGGGAACTAAATTGACATATCCACAGAATTGACAATGTAAGCATGGAATTGTTAGGATCACCGTAGTTCGAGGCTACAACATCAAAGTTTAGTCCGTCAATTTTTCCATTGTCAAAACAGTTTTTTTTATAAAAATATTATGGCGATCGGCAATGGTAGGTATACTCACTGTTTTTATATTTAATTATGTATTATATATGAAACGATATCACTTTATATTTTTATACTTAATTGTGTACTATATGAAACAATATTGTTTCATATTAGTTGGACGTCACTTTCCTATTTTTCCTCGACAATGCCATTTCAATAATGCTATGTACACTTACTCACATTACACATAATTATGTGTATGACTGAAAACATTGTCATTTTTCAATAAAATTGTGAAATTAAAATCCTCTTTCCTTCACCATCAATGATGGTGCGATTGCCAAAAATATGATGGGGCGATTGAATCAATAACATTAGATTTCAACACACAAAAATTTGAAAGCGTCTTCCGAATCTAATCTTCACAGACACTAAATCCTCTTATTTTCGAAGCTCCGCACCCGGAGAACAAGAAAACGAATTCGTCAGAGTCGATAACCTCATGTATCGAGGAGTACGGAGCCTAATGGAGTAAGAGAGAATTCTCTCCCAGAGAAGACGGATGAATCACCGGAATACGATGACCTCGCCGGTGATGCTCCAAAAAAGTTAGTGTTTTTCACTAAAATTGGGAATTTAAAATTCAGTCTTCCTGATCGGGCGGTTTTTCGCCTAATTTCCCCAATTCTGAGTTGGATTTCCTTACATATCATAATCGCAGTCTACACCGGCCTGCAATTCAGCGTGAGGCAACGCCGGTTATCTTCCTCATTGGTACGCCAGCTTCGTAGTGGTGACGATCTGCATCTAGCTTTTGCCTATCTGTCAAGCGCGTTGGGCTGGCTTGTCCCCAACAAGATTCTACCACTGGAGATCCATTCCGCCGACCGTGATCGTGAACATGGTGTTCACTCTCTTCATCGCCGAAGTGTTTTTAATACTCTGCGTAACTGGAATTCCTCTGCACTAGCGCCATTGATCAGAACAGAAACTTTTGCTGTGGAGATACATTCCTTAATCCAGTTGCACCACTTCTCATTAAATCCCATCTTCCGAATCACGTGTAAGAGGATGGACCAGTTGACTGTGTCAAAAGCCTTCCTAAAATCCACCTTGAAAAATAGAAGCTTGCGCTTGTTCCTTTTATATGTATGAATGAGTTCGTTTGCTACCATTATCCCGTCCAGAATCTGTCGCCCACGAATGAACCCCATCTGTTCTTTAGAGATCAGTTTCCCAATCACAGAACCTAACCTGGAAGCTAGGATTTTTGCAAGTACCTTGTATCCACTGCTGCCCAAGGATATAGGTCGATAATCTAGCATACTGTTTGGATTCTTCACTTTTGGGGTCAGCGTTATCCAGGTTGAGTTCAGGCCCCCTGCTAGTCTGCCAGTTCTGTGAAATTCTTGTATGAATCTGATGTAGTCGGGTTTTACCACCTCCCAGTTTTGCTGAATGAACAGGAAATTATATCAGTCTGGGCCAAGTGTTTTCTTCGGCCCACAACTCCATACAGCCGTTCTTATCTCCTCCTCTGTGAATGCTTTTGTCAAACTATCATTGTCTGCGTCTGAGACCAGATTTTCAGCCTGAATGTTTAATATAGGACGACCTTCTGATTCCTGAGTATACTGACTCTTGAAGAACTCTGTTGTACCTCTTTTGACTTTCGCCACCTCCTCTGTCCAGATACCCTCTATTTCCAGTCCCCTGATAGAATTATTTCTTCTGTTTTTTTGCAGTCTCGCGTGAAAGTATGCATGGTTACCATCTTCTTCACAAATCCATTGTGACCATGATTGCTGGAAAGTTATACATACTTTCATTGTCTTTGATTGCTCTTTGCAACCTCGACCACACCTCCTTTCTCTTATTTGCTTCATCTGGTTGTTGTAATCCCAGTTCAAGTCTCAGGTCGCACGATTGCAGTTCAAGCTTTAGATTTTCTATTCGTTTCCCCGCATTGCCCAAAGAGTGCTTGTTCCAATAGCTTAGCCGTAGTATCATTTCCTTTAATTTCTTGTGCAACACATATCCACTACCTCCTTTTATCTGTAGATTGCTCCATTCTATTCTGACCAAATCTTGGAATCCTGGGTCCTCGTTCCAGTAGTCCAGGGTACGGGTGGCCTTTGGACCCCAATTCAGTTCTTCTGGTTGGTCAAAATAGGACAATGATCTGACAAGCTTCTTGGGAGGGCAAACTGGTACACCTCGATCCGAGTTTAACCACTCTTGAGATAGAAGGAACCGATCTATGCGGCTGCAGCTTGTTCCCCTTCCTTCATAACATGTATACCTGAGCTGCTGAAGAGGCAAGTCAATCAACATTGAATCAAGAATGAAACTATAAAAATCATAAACCTCTCGGGTAACCACTGTTGCCAGCCCCATACGTTCATCTGCTGAGCGTACAACATTAAAATCTCCTGTCACACACCATCTGCCATTTGGATTCCCCATCACCTCATCTATTATCTTCTGCCAGAGTCTTCTTTTATCTACAACAGCTGTTGGTGCATAAATGTTTATCACATTCACCTCAATGCCCTCCGGACCCAATGTTCTGCTGACCCTTACGAAGCCCTCTCCCATGTAGGTATCCAGCATTTGAAAACTGTCCTTTGCCCAAATGCATAGGATTCCACCAGCTCTTCCGTTGGAATCTTGATGTATCCAGTTACAGTCTGCATTTCCCCATATTCTTTTTCCTATATTTGCTGAGAAGATTTTGAGTTTTGTTTCCTGTAATAGTAAGAAGTCTAATTGATGCTTCCTCACTAGGTTTCTTACATCTGATTTTTTAGCTGGGGTGCCCAGTCCGCGGATGTTATAGTTCAATATTATCATTGAAGTTTCTGATGAACTTGGTCGCAGGTAGGATTCTTTGTCTGTGCAAGTGTTGCCAAGGCTGTTTCATCAAGTGCTCTGATTCTTTCTATCATGTCTTTGTCACTTGTTGTTGCAGAAACTCCCAGTGACTTGACCGTGTTCCAAATTCGGTTAGAAGCATCTGAGGACTCAGTAAATTGTTTTTCCGTGATAGTAACACTGTGAGCCCTCTCCACAGATTCCAGAGAGGAGGGAACGTCTTCAGCCAGTCTTGTCGATAGCTCACTGTCCCCTGAGCTGTGCTGAGCAGATATCACACTCTGAATTTTACTGGTGTGTGACTTTAATTTATATTCCAAATATAACACGGGATTGAACTCTCCTTTGCTTATCTTGGACAGTGTGGTTGGCGTTTGATCCAGGAAGAACTGCAAATCAAATGGATCTGTGTTTCCACTTGGGGTGCAGGGGGATGCCTCATTTTGGCTAAAAGCATCATCTCTAGTAAGAGGCAGCTGACTAGCTAGAAAAGCGGTAAAACTGCCCGTCTCCTTTATCCTGCATATCTCTCTCTTTACTGTAGAAGAAGGCTCCAAACTATCCCATCTGCCTTTTCTTGGCTCAGATCTTCTTGCGAACCGAGCCACAGTCTGGATCCTCGACTTTTCAATATTTGGTTCTAGCAGAGGTTGATTTTTAGATCTAGATGAGCCAAGTGAACTGTAGATATGTGGTGGGATGTTTTCAGCCCTGATCACTGTGGGATCTTGAGTTTCTTCTGTTGCCAAACTAGCAGTTTTTGGTTCTTTCATAGTTCCAGCTTTTGTAATTTTTGCAATAGGTAGATCTTCACTTGCCAGATTTTCCAATTTTTCCTTTTCTGTATTTTCAAGTGCTGAGCTACCTGCCAAGCCGGTGGTGTGAATGTCATCCCTCCTGGTAGCTTGTGTTAACGGTTGTGGCTGGCCAATGTTATTTCCACGGGCACTTACGACTTTTGGATGCTGTGGCATTGTCTGAGTTTGCGTCCCTTGTCCAATATCTTCATTTAGTACCGGCCATTGTTCAATAGCACAAGCATCAGGTTTTTTTGCAACAGGCTACCACTGAGTTTTGTGAATAGGAAGTTGATTCCAGCTGCTTCGCGTTGCTACCACTTCCTCTTCTATCCATACCTCGAATTGCTCTGCCCCTGAGTTTATGCATAACTTTTTCCTTACCAGTTCAGAAGAGTTAGTTAATATCTGTACTCTTCCGTACAACATCTCAGACTTATCAGATGTACTTTCATCAATCCAAAGAACATCTCCCAGTTTTGTTGATACCTCTGAGAAGAAAGTATCACTCCAGCAGTGCAACGGAGTTCCAGAGATGCGAATCCAGATAGGCCGTACCAATTTTCCGTTTATTACCTTCCATGGTCTCAGATTGGTGACACTCAATTGTTTCTGTGTATGCAGATCGTCTAGCATTCTGAGCTAAAGCTCCTCAGAACCAAGCTTCAGAAGAACCTCACCCACTTCCAGACGTACCACTGAGCTTTATTTTGCAGAAGGATTTTGTTCATCGAGTTCAGATCAATGATGGGGATTGGGAGTCCGACCAGGCACCTATCAAGCCATTTGATGTCGTCCGAGGTTGGGTTGAAGTCCATTGTTTCGATATCTTCTGGAATGTGGGCTTGCTCCTTGTAAGATAGCTTTCCAGCATGGTCTTGGGGGGTCTTCTGTTTTTCAGGATTTGTTGCTGACCGCGCCAGATTGATCTCCAGAGTGTTTGTATCCACTCGACAGTTCTTTAGTGCCTGCAAAATGAGGGAAGGGTCCATTGATTTGTCAAATCTCACAAAACCGTACCTCTTGCCTTTAATTTCGAGCCGATTTTGGGCGTATACATCTCTAACTTATCTGTGGGCTCCAAAGAAGGACCACATTTCCGCTTCCGTCCAGTTCAGTGGGAAATTGGTTATGAAAAAGGATGTAGAGCTGACCCTTAGTTTTTCAACAAAGGTTGGTAATTGCTAGGGTTTTGCTCCCACCTTCTCCTTCCCTTTTGCAATTAGCGGTGCAGTGTCTCTCTGGGCCTTATTCCGCATATTTTCTACAGGTACCCAAGTGGCAGTTGGGTCATATTAATCATCTACGCCGGAATCCTCCTCTGGTGCAATTTCTGCAAAATCAGCATTTGTGTCTGTAGTGTGCGCTATGTTTGTTAGCCTGCTTGTTGACCCAGAAATATCGATTGTGCCGTTGTTTTTGCATAGCAGATCTTGAACAGGGAGAGGCTCACTTCCTTTCATCGGTATAATTTTTGCAGCTATTGTGGGTTTGTCGTCGGAGATTCCAATTACTTATCCACAAGGGTTTGATTGTGTATCAGTCTCTCTTTTGTGGTCGCGGCCGTAGTTTCCAACGCTTGCACCAGTCGGACACAGAATTGGGATCGGAGATTCTTTATCCGCCACTCAATGCAGATGTACACATTTATGCTTTGGAAACTTTGCGCTACCTCCACTATGTGGTCTGTAGATTTGGGACCGGACGAATACTCCGTCACTCAATGCGCCGAGAGAGTGCTTATCAGTTGCGCGTTGTAACTATGTGTATCTAGGGGCCGGAATCCAACTTCAGGACCAGAGTTTGGTCGGAGATGGAGACATTTTTGGTTGGTGTGTGAAGATCACACCTTTTGAAAGTGTATGCAGAGAATTTTTCAAATTTCAAACCAATGATACATGTACTTAATTTTATATTGACGGATAAGAGCTTAAAAAGAAGGAACACATAGTTCCACTTGGTTGCAAGAACGGGGGAGTAAAGGTTAAGGAAGGAACAACAGGGCTCAGCTTGCATATTCAATCTCAATCTTGTTGCAGCTGATAAAACAGAAGAATCCCACATAACAACATCTTGAAATTGGATCCCGCAAATAATTCGGGCTCGGACTTTCCAATTAATTTTAAACCCGACCAGTAATTTTAGGTTCAGGGTGGGTGGATCAATTTTATTAAAAAGTTGAGCTACCCTCATTAACCATTCAACAAAGAATCAAAGCAACATGTTATATATGGCTAATGGCTGAGACTCTCTAGAATTCCAACGCTACTTAAAATATACAAATATGGTAGCTTGCAACTCATGTACACAAACTCTGTTAATTTTCTGTAGTTGTATATCAGTTCTATCCTGAGTTCATGACGTACCTTTTAAACATATGTCTGATCACCTCAAACTAGACTCGGTTTTGGGAGGAGGCTGTTGAAAGTCCCTGAAGCATTTTAATGACTTCAAATGTGTCGTCAAGATAATATTTAGCCATGCTCGGTTTTTGGCCGACTGTACAAGCAAAAACTTTAGCAGAATCAGGCAAGGAACCGCCACCCACTGAGCTCGAAATGGCCTCAAACATGTCCTCATCAGATCTGTCATCGCCTATACACAGAACAAAATCGGCTGCTTTCCTTGTACTCCTCATGGCTTCTAACAAATTCTTCACCACGACCCCTTTGCTCACGCCCTACAAAAGTTTGAGTAAATATAAAGCGTTCGAGAAAGCGCTAGGCAGACCCTAGCAGCGCCTAAGGGGGAATATTGCAACGTACCTGTGGTTTGACCTCCACGATTTGCTGCCCGCTCTTCACCATGACCGGATCATTTGCTAGTACATTCTCTAAGTGATCAAGAAGCTGCTTTGCCTGCCACAAGCCAAAATCAGGATCAGCTTCTTGATGATGCCAGACTAAAGCACTCTCCTTTAGTTCAATGGATGAACCATCTGTGGCCTCAGTATACTGCTCCATCACAGGCAAGGATATATTTTTCCATTCCAAATCCACTGCCAGGCCACACGATTCCCATTCAGAGCTCTCAACCCATCTGAACAAAGCAAATGAGGATGATAAACAAACAATGAAACTATCATAAGAGTGATAATAAGATGGATAGATACCTGGTAAAGTAGCCATGTTCTGCTGAGAGGCCAAGACTTTCACACTGACTGAACCATTTCTCCAGTGATTCTTTCCCCCTGCCACTAACTATAAAAACCATATTTTTCGTATCCCTGCACAAGCAATTCAAGATAGAAATAACGTCCGGGCTCGGGGATTTATCGACTCGATCCTGTGGCATCATGGTGCCATCATAGTCAAGAAGGATAAGTCTGCTGTTGGTGTTGTTATAAGCATGCACAATGTGCTCCACTGAAAGCTTTCTGAAGCTTGGACTCAGAGCAACTACACGGGAATTCAATCCAAATCCAATCCCCCAACATCTCTTACTATAATGTTCAGAACACGCCCTCTCAAGATCCTGATTAAAGCTCCTAACCCAATAAGCAACATCATGGGATGCTATATACTTGTAGTGCTTCTCGTGTCTTAACTCTTTCTCCGAATCATCCATCGTGATTGCTGAGAGCATGGCATCCGCCACACTAGTGATGTCCCACGGGTTAACACGAATCGCCCCGCTAAGAGATGGAGAACATCCAATGAATTCAGAGACAATGATCACACTCTTACTGCAACCTTCAAGATCAGGACAGCCTTGCCTGCAAACGGTATACTTGTAAGGAACCAGATTCATCCCATCTCTTACAGGAGTTACCACAGCACATTCAGACAGGACATAGTAGGCAACCTTGTGGGCAAAACTCACTGGGCCATTTATACAAACAATTGGCTGGTACCCATCTTCCCCGTCGCCATATCTTGCATTAATCTCACTCACAACTCCATTGATCTCATCCTGAACTTCTCGAACATCATCCCCACGACTCCGAGGAACATTCATGATCTGAATCAAAACTACTCTTCCCCTGTACTTGGGATTCTCCTCCAGGAGCAAACCAAACGCCCTAAACTTCAAGCTTATACCTTTGAACATGTCCACATCATCAACCCCCACAAATACAATCTTCCCCTCAAATTCCTCCTTCAATTCCTTCACTTTCTCCACTGTTTCGGACAACGACATGGCGGATTTCATATAATCCATATGAATTCCTGCAGGGAGAATCTTAATGCTGACAGTTCTCCCATAATACTCCAACCCTATGTAACCCCTCTTCAACTGATAATCCAATCCCAACATTCTACTGCAACAAGACAAGAAATGCCGAGCATAATCAAATGTATGAAACCCCACGAGATCACAATTCAAAAGTGCCCTCAAAATCTCCTCCCGCACAGGTAATGTCCGGTAAATCTCCGACGAAGGAAAGGGGCTGTGGAGGAAGAATCCTAATTTCACCCTATGAAACCTTTTCCTCAACAATGTCGGCAGAATCATGAGATGATAATCCTGTACCCAGACACTATCCACATCTGGGTTAATCACCTCCATCACCTTGTCCGCGAAAACCTTATTCGCCGCCACATACGCTTGCCACATGTCCTTATTGAATCTGACGCCGTTGCTGGGCATCATGTAATGGAACAGAGGCCACAGATAGTGCTTGCAGAAGCCATGATAGAATTTGTTGATCAAATCAGACGGCAAGAAAGTCGGCACACATCTGAAATTCTCGAACAGCATCTGCGCCACCTCGTCCTGTTCCGATGGATCCACTTCAGAACACAGAGATCCCACGTAGACAACTTCCACATCCGGTGGGAACCCATCTCTCAGTTGGAAAACCAGAGAATCTCTGTTCCATTCGAACCGCCATCTCCTCCCATCCGATGGGCATTCACAGACATCCAAAGGGAGCTGATTCGCCACGACTATCATCCTCTTCGGGAAGGGAGACGGCGTAACGCCGTCGTACCCGTCGACATTCTCAAATTCCGAGATGATCCCAGGTACGGAAACCACTCGCGGCACTCGTGTCCGATCGATGATCGAGTAGTCGTCGAGGTTCAGCAGATTGAAACAGGATCTCGAAAGCATGATCACAATTCACAGAAAAAATAACAACACTGTTGGTAGATTTCTGAGTCTAAATACAGGGATGAATATTAAATCTTTGTTTTCTTTCTTCTACCCTTTATTGGTTCGTCTGCATAAATTCGGATCACGACATTTCGAACAATTGAATGTGGAAAGGTTCGATTTTTTTCCGAGGTTTCAGCCTACGGAAGGTGGCCATGGCGGAAGGATAAGCATCAATGACCGACTTAATACGTGGGCTTGGAAATGAACGGACAGGATGGAATGAAAATCAAAATAAAGAGGAATTATTTGGATAATTATAATAAAAGCTTTATCAAGATTTAACATATTATTTTTTTGTTTGGTTAATTTTATGTTTGTAACATAGATATGAACGTATTCAAATGAAATAGGATTTCCTAATATGGGAGGCCATTCAAACATCGCCACCTTTGAATATCCCATGCAGTCCAATGGATTCAATTATTGTTTCCGGGTCTTTGAAAAATCCATATAACTATAAATGGTCATTGAATTAATAATCTATATAGAATATTAAAAATGCTAAATTTTTTTGGTATGTAATTAAATATGCTAAGTTACCTTCTTCTGGGTAAGTGACTGCATTAATAAGAAAAATATTTTCAAGGTTTAGTACATATCATTCTATTAAAGCTAAAAATTATGAAAATTGGCAAAACATTGCTGAGTCTGGCAAAGCAAGTTAAGGTTAGTTGCGATGTGTTCATGCTGTGAAAATCGTTGTAGGCTGTCTCATCCAGTCGCTCATAGTATACGCAGGAGGTTGTAGTTTCCATGCAACATGATGGAGATGGAGAATCGGTAGCAGCTCAATTACAGAAGATTCAATCCAGAGTGTGGCTATAGTACAAGAGGAAATCAAAGGAAAAGAACACAATGTTCTTACCGATCGAGTTCTGGATGAATGACCCGCTTACAGTTCTAGCGAAAATGTGAAAACCTTCGTTCGTTTTCTTTTGAGTTTTGAAGATGAAGGGTAAGTTTGTAAATAATAGGAATTTGGGCAAATATATATATAATTTCAATTTTCATAAAAAAAATTTCCCTGCAACAATTCAATACTAGACTTTGGGTTTAATGATTCCGATGAGGTTCGTCGTATCTTCTTCATTGAATCAGATACAATTTCTTTCATTCCATAAATACCAAATGGTGGCCTGCCAAGCGACTTGTCCAATTCTATTTCATGTTCGTCCTTTGAACTGTATGTGAAGGCTTTGAAATGGTTGTATAGAAGGTCTTGGGGCTCGACGTTAATATCCATCCAGATTGCAATCTCCTGCAAGACCTCAAGTGCGTTGGGGGGCAAGAGATGAGTTAATGTGTTGTAGTTTCATCCATGTGTCCACACCAAACGCAGCGAACTTTAGTGTCATGTATCGGCACCCCTCTTTTTCTGATTTGGTCGACCGTGGCTATCCATCCTTGTAAAGCTCGCACAGGCAAACATTTGAATTCGGTAGGGTGTTAATTTCCCACAGGCTTCTGATAGGACAAATTTGTTAGTAGGAATGTCTTGTG